>PVJA010003877.1:27382-91012 GCA_004027025.1 Myocastor coypus | reverse complement strand
TGGCTTTTGATTTGACATAGATGGCTTTTATCATGTTGAGGCAATCAATTTCAATTTTCTATAGAGCTTTGCTCATGAATGGACTTTGGACGTTGTCACAAGCCTTTTATGCATCTATTGAGATGATCATGTGGTTTTTGATTCTGGCTCTATTAATGTAGTGTATTGCATTTATAGATTTGCAGATGTCGAATAACTCTTGCATCACTGTGATGAATCTTACCTGGTAATGGTGTATAATCTTCTTGATGATTTGCTCTATTCTATTTGCTAGTATTTTATTGAGGATTTTTGCATCTATGTTGATGAGGGAGTTTGGCCTGTGGCTCTCCTTTTTGGATGAATCTTCTTCTGGTTTTGGTATCAGTATAATATTTGCCTCCAGCAATGACTTCGGGAGTACTGCTTCCTTTTCAATTATATTAAAGAGTTTGAGGAGTATTGAGATTAAATCTTCTCTAAGTGTCTTATAGAATTTAACTGTGAATCCATCAGGATTGGGCTTTTCTTTTTTGCTAACCTTTTTTAAATTTACATTTTCAATTTCATTGGCTGCTATTGGGTTATTGAGAGTTTTTATATCTTGATTCAATTTTGGCATTTTGTATGTATCTAGGAATCTGTCCATTTTTTCTGTATCTTTTATCTTGTGAGAGTAAAAATGTTCAAAATAGCTATTGATGATCTTCTGAATTTCCACAGGATCTGTAATTTCTCTCTTATCCTTTCTTATTGTTAAATTTAAGTTTTTTTCTTTACTCTGTTTGAGGAGGTCGACTAGAGGTTTATCAATTTTATTTAATCTTTCAGAGAACCAGCTTTTGGATTCATTAATTCTTTGTGTTTTTTCTTTGTCTCAGTTGCGTTAATTTCTGCTCTAACCTTTATGATTTCCTGCCATATTTGAGTTTTGGGCTTGATTTGCTCATCCTTTTTTTAGAAGTTTGAAGTGCAGCATTAGGGTATTTATTTGTTCTTGCTCTGTTTTCCTAATGTGTGAGCTCACCACTGCAAATTTCCCTTTGAGAGCTGCTTTCTTTGCATCCCATTAATTCTGGTAAGTTGTCGTTGAATTTTTGTGGTATTATAGATATTGTTTAATTGCATGTATAACCTATTGGTTGCTAAGGAGTGTGTTATTTAATTTCGGTACATTTATGGATTTTTAATCTCCTGGATTTTTTGTGGTATCTTTTGTCATTAATTTCTAGCTTCATTGAACTATGGCCACATAATATGCATGGGATCCTTTTTGTTTTCTTTCATATGTTTAAGCATGACCTATAGACTAGTATGTAGTCTATTTGAGAAAACATGTCATGTGCAGCTGAAAAGAATGTGTATTCAGATGTTGCTGGGTGGAACACACTGTATATGCCCACTAAGTCTATTTGTTCAAAGGTTCAGTTTAGTTCTGCTACTTCTTTTTTTTTTTTTTTTTTTTTTTTTTTTTTTTTTTTTTTTTGTCTTTTTGAGACAGGGTCTCGCTATGCAGTTCAGGCTGGCCTTGAGCTCACTTTTGTAGCACAGGCTGGTCTCAAACTCACACCAATCCTCCTGCCTCAGCCTCCCAAGTGCTGGGATTACAGGCGTGAGCCACCACACCCGGCTGTCTGCTACTTCTTTGTTAATTTTTTATCTGCTTGATCTATCATTTTAAGATAAAGGGGTGCTAATGTCCCTTGTTAAGATTGTGATATTGATTATCAGATATTTAAGATCCTCTAAAATAGTTGAGTTCTCTCATATTTATTACATAAATATTTATGATTATTATCTCTTCCTCTTGAATTTTTTTCCCAACCAGTATGTATTAACCTTTTTATGTCATTTGATCATTCTTGTTTTGAAGCTTAGATTGTCTGCAGACGGAATAGCTACCCTTTCTTTTTTTCTGAGGTCTTGAAGCATGTAGTGTTGTTTTCCATCCTTTGACTCTCAGCCTATGAATTTCTCTATGGGTTAAATGTGTTTCTTATATACAGCATATTGTTGGATTTTGTTACTTAATGTCCTCCTCCAGTCTTTTTCTTTTAATTAGTAAATTGTGTTCATTTACACTGGTGGCTATAATTAATAGATATTGACTTATGTTTGTCATGTTATTTTCCTGCTGTTGGATCCCTACCTTTCTCCTCTGTTTAATTGTTTGCCTTGTTTTGTGGGTTCTTTCCATTGCTGTACCTGGAATTGTGGGCATTTTGATCCCTTTCTAGAATATATTTTAGTACTTTGTGTGGGATTTGTTTGGTCATTATGAATTCTTTTAGTTGTTCTTTGTTGCAAAAGTATTTCACTCTTCCATAAACTTGAAAGTTTCACAGAGTATATCAGTCTAGGTTGGCATTTGTTTTCCTATACGATTTGAAGTACATCACTGCTTGCTGTTCTTGACTTGATGGTTTGTCAAGGGAAATCTACTGTTATTCTGATGAATTTTCCTTTACATGTTACCTGTGTCTTTTCTTTATTGGTTTTCAATATGCTGTTCTTGTGCTGAATTTCTGAGATCTTTGTTTTTATGTATTTGATACAAGGTGTACAGGATCTACAGGGTCTCACTGTGTAGTTCGGACTCTCAGTGATTCTCATGTTTTCATCCTTTGAAGTGTTGTGATTACAGGTCTGCACCACCACAACCAGTCTTAGTTATCATGTCAGCATGGCTTGGGGGCAGGGCTAGCACAGCAGGATGTGGATCAAACCTCTGGCCCCTGAGTCTGCCTAAGCAGGTGCTTCAATCCATTGAGATATCTACCTGGTCCTGGTATCTTGATTAATATATGTCTGGGTAAAGTTTTAATTTTGTTAATATTGCTTATTTTAGCATTTATTTATTTATTTATTTATTTATTTATTGTATTTTAGGGAAGGGTCTACAGGATGTTCAGGGTGTCACTACTGGATCAGACTTGTAGTGATCTGCCTGTTTACAGCCTCCTCAGAGCTCAGATTACAGGCACGTGCCACCATGCGCACTCTCAATTTCTGCCTCAATGTGCCCTGGGTGTGTAGCCGGCCTGGCAGGCCTGGAGATTGAACCCCTGAGCCCTGCACCTGTTTGCCGGCACTTTAACCCACTGAACTACTTGGCCAGGCTTTGGGTTAATATTATTTAGAGTAGCATATGCCTTGATTACATGAATGTTGGATTGTTTCCCTATATTTGGGAGGTTTTCTGGTATTATTTCTGCCCATATTCTTTTTATGTAATTTGTATTGGGTCCTTCTTTCTCACTGATGCCTGTTAGTCTTATGTTGTGCATTTTTGCATTGTCTTGCAGCTGTTGAATTATTATTTCCTGGATCCTAGTTGTTTTTAAGAGATATTTCCTTACCTTTTCACTTGCTGCAACTGTGTCTTCAAGGTCTGAAATTCTATCTTCACTTTCATTCAAATAGTTTTGCCAATTTTTAATGGAATTTCAAATTTCCTATATAGCTCTTTGAATCTGCTTCATGTGTTATATTTGTTTCCTAGATTGTTCATTCAAGGTTTCCATAATTTTTCTATTCTTTATTTTTGCAGTGTCTTCTTTAGAATTGCTTAATAATTCTTTCATTACAGCTATCATTTCTCTTTTTATCTGTGAGATTATTTGTGATCTGATTTCCTCTATAGCCTTCTGCAACTGTTTCTTTACTTTAGCTGCTATTATTTCAGAGATTTCAGGTATGTGACTTCCAATTTCTTCTATGCTGATGTCTTCTGGTTTATTCTGGGTGGGGGTGGGGCCTGAGATTGACCTTTGCTCCTTCTTTTTGTCACTTTCTATTTCAGAGAGAACTCTTTATTTTGATGTCTATAATACCTTTTTGTCAAAGTTTGATAGTAGGTAACTGTATCACTGCAAGCAGAGCCACTCTATAATGAGTCTGTTTTCTAAGTATCTGTCCTATGTCAGAGATTCTTGTTTTGTGTGTGTTCCAAGATTTTGCCTTCTCTATTTTTTAAATTTAGTACAGGGTCTGCAGGGTCTTCCTATGTAGATTGTACTCATAGTGATTCTCCTGTTTTCAGCCTCCCAAGTGTGGGGAATACAGGTGAATGCCACCACACCCAGTCTTAATCATCCTTTCAGTGTGCCCTGGGGCTGGAGATTGCACAGCATGCTGGGGAATCAAACCTCAGCTGCTGTGATCTGCCAAAATAGCTGCTTTAGGCACTCACCTATTTGGCTGGTCCTTACCTTCTCTATTGATCAAGAGTGAGCTGTTGTTTTCCAATTGACACTGTCCTGTCCTTCAGTGTAGGGCTTTGGTGAGATTATTACCCAAGTACCTTCCAATATTATTACCTAAGGGAGGGCATGAGTTTAATGTGGATATATTTTCCTACTTACGGTAGTATCATTAGCAATAGTAATAACAGTTATTGAAATTTAAAAATTAACAAACTTTTGTAACTAATTTTAGACCATAGGAGCAGACATTATAGCTGTACAACAAAGCAGATCTTAATTTGGTAATTTATTTTTAAATTAGTTCCTCTGAATTCTGTCAGGGCACATCCCCTTCATGCACCTGGCGTCTTCCAGGCCGACTAGATTATCCCAGTTACCTGCTGCTACCTATGCTCCTATAAGTCTGGGCTCTGGTCTGGGCTTGCCTGGGCCCAGCAGTATGCCTCAGCTTACCAGGTTTCGAGCTACTGAACTCAAACTCAAATGGCTGGATCTGTCTTGGGTCTGGTTGTTGTGTTCAGCTCCTTCCAGCTGAGCTCCCAAATAGACCTTTGGGCCCTAATGGCTGCCTGTCCCATGGCTCTTTCCCAGTAGGCCAGCCCAAGGTGTCATGGACCTTCTTTTCTCCACTGGCTGCTGGTCCCAGAGCTTGTTCCTGAGAGGCCCACTCATGTCTGAATATTTTATCCAGTGACTCTCCATAAGGACTGAGGATAAAGCTGAGAGATATAATGCTTGTTTAGCATGCATGAGGCCCTGGGTTTGATCCTCTGCAAAACTTCCCTGCCCCATTCACCACACATGAACCAATGAATGTCCAAAAAAAGAAGAAATGCTATACACTTTCACTAAACAAAATGATAGAAATTCAATAACGGTTGTTACATATGTATTGTTATCTTCAAATTAGTTGTTCATATTACCAGATATAAACATGTAAGACTGGTCAAAAAACTATAAAAAATTAGAAAGGAGAGAGAAAAACAATGTAAGTACCTACTCCTTTCAATAGACCAGCATAAATCAGCAGAAAAGTTATCCAAGCTATCATATGTCTATACATATATATTTCCTTTTCCCTTGCTTCGTTCTTTCTGTTCTCTTTTCCCTTATCCCAGTTGTTCCCTCCCTTTGAACAGTTTCTTTTTCTTTCACAGTATCCATTGTACCTTTCAGATCTTATTTACTCGTTCGTGTTCTTGTATCAGGGAATCAACATGATGTTTATACATGCAGATATGATTTATTTCACTTATGTTCTCTGTTGCATCCATTTACCTGTGAAAGTCTTGAATTTATGTTTTTATAGCTAAATAATACTCCATTGTATAAAAAATACTACATTTTTTTTTTATTAAATCAATTCCTTAGTTGATGGGGATTTGGGTTATTTCTAAGATTTAGCTATGATAAATAGCACTGCTTCAAATATGGGCACACATATATGTCACTGTGGTATGATGTTTTCAGTTATCCTGGAAAAATAATCAGGAGAGGAATAGCTGGATGAACTGGACCTCTAATCTTAGTTTGCTAAGGAATCAAAACACTGGTGTTCACAGTGGTTGTACCAGACTATGCTTCCACCAAGAGTGCAGAACAGACCATTTTCCCCTAAAGCCTTACCAGCATCTGTTATTGGTTGACTTCTTGGTGATAGCCATTCTTTCTGGGGTGAAATGGAATCTTAGTAGTGTTTTATTTTTTATTTTTAAAATTTTTAAATTTTTTTTTTTTGGCTTTTAGAGACAGGGTCTTCCTATGCAGTTCAGGCTGGCCTTGAGCTCATTTTTGTAGCCCAGGATGGTCTCGAAATCACAGTGATCCTCCTGCCTCAGCCTCCCAAGTGCTGGGATTATAGGCCTGCGCCACCACGCCCGGCTTTAGTAGTGTTTTAATTAGCATTTCTCAAATGAGCAGTGGTAGTGAACGTTTTTTTTATACATTTATTTGCCAATTGTATTTATTCATATGAGAAGTGAGTGTTCATCTCAGATGCATAGAAATGGAAACTATTTTAAAGGACAGAGAAAATGGCAAAAATAGCCCAGCAGAAAACACAATGGAGGGCTAGCCAAACAGCTCAGTAGATTAAAACTCCCTCAAGCAGGCATGGGGGACCCAGGTTCGATTCCCAGGTATGCCATCTGGGCCCTGCCCCCAGAGCGCACTGAGAGGCAGTTGAGACTGGGTGTGGTGGTGTGGGCCTGTAATCCCAGCTCTTGGGAGGCTGTAAACAGGTGGATCATTGTGAGTCCGATCTAGCAGTGAGACCTTGAACACTCTGTAGACTATTCCCTAAAATAATAGAGAGAGAGAGAGAGAGAGAGAGAGAGAGAGAGAGAGAGAGAGAGAGAGAAAAGAAAACACAATGGAAAATAAAGCCTATCTGATAACAATAAAATATGATAAAGTGGGAATTAGGAAATGTATAGGCCCATTATAAAGAAAACCACTCTCCTGAAAAACAAAACATTTTTTTCTTAAATGAAAGAAAAAGAAAAATAACTAATGTTCACATATGGTAAGCCTTTATGTTATACCAATGCCAACTTGCCACAATTAATTCTTAGGTTCAGTGGAGTAGAACACAAAATCATAACAGGAGTCTTTGGACTTTGACATTATATAGAGTTAAAAGACAAATTACATTGCCAAAAATGAAAATAAATTATACAAAACTGAAGAAAAGTTATATTATATTTGACAAATGATTTAAAAATTTAAATTTATAGGAGCTTCTACTAATCTTGATATAAAAGGATGAATGATCCATAGAGAAGAGTAACACTGCACAAGAATTTATAAAATGATGAAAACATTTAAAAATCTTCCATCTCATAGACCAAAATAGATCAAGTAATAACTAAAATATTTTAAATACCAATTTTTAAAAGTAAAAATAAATTGCTTAATGCTGACAATGTTTTAAGGAAATAAATGTTTCATTTTCTTTGCCAAAAGTTAAATTCAGTTTGAGAAAGCTACAATAAACTAATTTTCTTCCTTTAACCCAAGACCTCAGTTTTGGGAATTTATGTTAAAAAAATGGTCAGAGATATTCCCAAAGATTTCAATAGAGTTATATTTACCACCTACTTACTTAACAATGAAACTCTAAAATTTTTAAATTAAGATATAATATACTTATACATGGGGTTTATTTATATAAAGAGATATTAGATAATCTTTAGAGTCACTTGAAAATAATGAGATAGAAATGGTTCTCATAATTTTTAAATTTAATATCATTAAATTTATTTGAAAACATAAAAGATAATATATAAAAGAAGCTCCAGAAAACATATTAACATTTTTTTTTTTTGTCTTTTTGAGGCAGGGTCTCGCTATGCAGTTCAGGCTGGCCTTGAGCTCACTTTTGTAGCCCAGGCTGGTCTCGAACTCCCACCAATCCTCCTGCCTCAGCCTCCCAAGTGCTGGGATTACAGGCGTGTGCCACCACGCCCGGCTCATATTAATATTTTAACTAAGTTACTTTTAAGAAACATATTTATGTAATTCTTCTTCTAAGCTTTCTCTAATATATTAATTTTATAAACCATTAAATTTTATGTGGCAAGAGTAAAAGGATGCAAATATGCATCTATAATTTAAATAATAGAACCAGAGAAATAATTAAATCTATATAAATAAAGGTCATAATAGAGATACATTTTCTTAAATGATTTCAGTGCAGATAGGATCATCTAGCAAGATTCTTAAAAATGATGTCAGTTTTGTCCTCCTGGCGACATTTGTCAATGCCGGGGGATATTTTTCATTATCTCAACCAGGCAATGGGAAGATTGCTGAAGTTGTCTAATACGGAGAAGCCAAAGCAAGTGACAAGATCATGCAGTCAGGACTCTGAGACCAGAATCGCTTTCTTGTATCCATCAGCAGCTTTCTGATGTTGGGAAGATCATTGCAATCCTGTGTCTCAGTGTTTTTATCTTTAAAATGGAGCTAACAGTTTCTGTAAAGGGGTGCTATGACTCTGAAGGATGGGGGATGATGTTTTAGAAGTAAATCCTACTTGAAAATAAAGAGCAATTACTAGCGTTATTTACTTCTCTTTACTTTGAAGCAGGCTTACAAGGATTAAGTGTTGCATAAAAGTTTTAAAAACTGCATCTGACACTGATTCAAAAGCATCTCCTGTTGTGTGCATTAAACACAAGAGTTACCAGCCTGTGACAGTGATCATTAAAATCCTTAAGTTTCGAAACAAATTGCCCTACCTTTTTCATCATCAGTTTGGAATATTATGATATTATAACAAGAGGTTTTTGCTACAAGGTCATATAGATCTCAGTGTTCAAGTCTTTCTCATAAGACTCAAAAGTTATGTTTGAAGCTAAAATACCATTTAAATTTGTAAGAAGTTACTAAATTATATTTGTGGTTTAATTGGAAATATAAAGACAAACTATATATATATATATATATATATATATATACACACACACACACACATATATATATATATATTCAATCTAATAAGTTTTTTTCTTAAAAATAAAGGGAATAATCTTTACCTATTAGTCATCCATAGTTAACTCAGCAATCCCAATATGATATATAGGTCAGGACCTGATATTGGCTCCTGATATTAGAAGAGGTTTTCAATTTCTTCCCAGTTTTCAACAAAATTTTCAGTAATGTGCTTTGTTTCTCCTCTTTCCCTCCAGAAATTATTCCCTCCTTCCTAACAGACAAATTTCTATTCATACTTAGAGGCCACCTGAAAGTCACTCCTCCAAGAAGCTCTTCCCAAGCTCAAGATGTGTTAGGCTCCTGCTGTCTGTCACCATAGCACCCTGACTTCCTGGCACACTCTACCTTCATAACTATCGGTTTAGTATTTGTCTCTGCTATCTGACTCCAAACTGGGATACAGGATTATATCTTTCTTCATCAGTGTGCTACATTCAGTCCTCACTCACAGCCAGGGCATCACCAGTATGAGTACTTTCTGAGTTCAATGAAGTGAGCATGATATGACTATAACCCTCCAACACTAATAACTGAGAGCTGCTCTGCTCTTATAAAGAATGAATACAGCATTGTTCCACCAGTATCCATGGTGGCACATGAGTTGACACTGGAGAGTATATTGGACATTTCTTAGACTGCTAAATCAGAGCTGGGGGTGGAGGAAGCACCCTATGGCACCCTGGGACTGTGCAGGAGACTTGGGGTTCACACTCTGTAGGACTCTATGTTATTCACAGGATTGCTCACCAAGTTTGTATCTCACAGTGGCTCTGTGATCGAAAGAGTCCCAGCCTGGCCACTACATAGAGGACTTATCCCCCATCACTCTGGAGACATCAACTTTTTGATTTGCTTGTTTCAGTATCATGAAAATATATATTCTGAAATCTTAAAGACAGGGTTAGGCAAGCAGTTCATGAACAAAACTCAAACTCCACGGGCTATACTTGAAAGCATTAACAACTGGGGTCTCCTCCTATTGAGAAGTTTTTGCATGTCAAAACAAATTACCAACAGAGTGAAAACATAATCCACAAACTTGGAAAAAAAAAACTAATAAGCACTGAGACAAAGGTCTTCTTTCTAGAATTCATCAAGAACTATAAAACATTAGGGCCCCAAAATTTAAAGACCCAGTCCAGAAATGGGCACTCAAGATGAACACATACTTCTCAGAAGAAGTACGAGAAGCTAATAAATACATGAAAAAATACTCCACATCATTAGCCATCCATATAAGGCAAATTAAAACAACACTTAGATACCATCTCATTCCAGAAAGAATGGATATTGTAAAGAAATCAACCAACAACAAATGTTGGAGAGGCTGTGGGGAAAAAGGAACACTTGTCCACTGCTGGAGGGAATGTAAATTGGTATAACCATTATGTAAATCAGTGTGGAGACCCCTTAAAATCTAGGACTGAAAATCCCATTCAATCCAGCTATCACTCAATGGGAATTTTCCCAAAAGAACTAATAACATCATGCCATAGTGATATTTGTGTACCTGTGCTTATAACAGCATAATGTGTGATAGCCAGATCTTGGAAACAATCAAAATGCCCATCACCTGAAGAATGAATGAAAAAGATGTGGTGTTTTTATACACTATAAAGAATAATAAACTCAAAGCCTTCATATATAAGTGGATGCAACTTGAAGATACACTCATAAGTGAAATAAAGCAGATCCACATGTATAAATATCGTATAGTTTCCCTAGTGTAAGAACGCAAAAAAAGAAATAAAACTGGAAAGATATAATAGTTAAATGGAAAGTGAGAACTTAAGCATTAAACAACAAAGAGCAAGGAGAAAAATTAGCAAACATGGCAGGGGCAGAACTATACATTTATGTATACAAGATGGTTAATACAATGGTCCTAAGAATCTCCATCAGGTTTTTAAAACTAGCAGTTAATTGGTAGAATTCTTACCATGAGTAACCATATATGCTGATATCTGTGAATTAAGTAACTACACTAAGGATAGCAACGTTTAATACTAAAGCCATGCTTGGAATACCTATCATTCTGGTCTTCTAAATGTATATTGCTTCTAGTGTCATATTAATTTTTGCTCTCAAGTAAATGTTTGTTTAAAAAAAAGGTAATAAAAGAGAATAAGAGACCAGAAAAAATGCCATAAAATTGTTCTACTACAATTTTGTATATGGTTAGATTTCTAAATTTCTGTGTAAAAATGTATAATTCTTTTTTTTTTTTTTTTTTGTCTTTTTGAGACAGGGTCTCGCTATGCAGTTGAGGCTGGCCTTGAGCTCACTTTCATAGCCCAGGCTGGTCTCGAACTCGCACCGATCCTCGTGCCTCAGCCTCCCGAGTGCTGGGATTACAGGCGTGCGCCACCACGCCCGGCTTTTTATAATTCTTTTTTTAACATTTTATAGGGATTTAAAGTTAATATGAATGATTGTTAGAAAATAACTGTTTTACATTCTGTCTTAGCTGTTTGTTATTCAGAAAGATAGTGATGTTAAGCTCAAGTGCCTATGTTATAGGGTAATAATATCATTAAGCTTCTCTTCTGGATGGTTAACAACTTAAGTTTGCAGACCAAAAAATTAGAGAAAAGAAGGGCTTCAAGGATAGCCAATATTTTGGCCCTAGCCCTTCAGGGTCAGTGAGGACTCAGGACATAAGAGAACCTGTACAATAACATCCTATAACTCAGTGGTGTCCCATAATCAAGGAGATTATAGGGCTACAGAGGAAAGGGATTGATGATGTATAGTGTGCCTAAGGAGAGTCACATAGAGAGAAAACACTCTCTCAGGCTTTCACATAGAGCAAATTGGTCAAGCAACGGCCATGACTCATCCAGACAGCTGACACTGACAAAAGTTCAACAAATCACTGTACATGGTTTCAGAGTAAATCCTGAGGGAATTTTGTTGACTTTGTCAGATACAAAAGTTACAGTTTTTGTTAGATAGGTCTTGCTTTATCTTGGTCTTAACCATCAAGTAGAAAAATCTAAGCATGAGGTATAAAAAATAAAGCTGGATTAGTATGCTGAGCTGTAAAGGACTCAAGTCAACAAGTCCTGACACTGCCTATTGTACTGATAACCCACTACTATTGTGGGCTATTGGACTGACTATATTGGATTATTTTGCTGAATTTATGCATCTACAATATTTGAATGGAAATAGAACACCCATCCCTGACAAAACAAAACAGAGAAGGGTGACATAGATAAAGCACCACTTTGTATTGAAAAAATAATTAGGATAGATATACAGCTACTTTCTCTTAGTTCAAGGAGAAGGAAAGTTTGTACTAATAGTGTTTAGATAAAATATATCTACATTTTGCACTTTGAATAACTGTTATGAAGATAACAGTGCACAATGTATTAATTATTGTAACTGTCCTACTAACCTGTTTTGAAATTCATTGCTATTTATTTCTCACTAAAATCAATAAAATAAAATTACATATATATATGTTATAGATCTTTTCATGTAGTTTCTTGAAATACAGATTTTTAGATATTTACTTATTTATTTTATGTATTTAGTACAGGGTCTACAGGGTCTCACTACACAGATCAAACTTACAGTGATCCTCCCATTTTTAGCTGCCCAAGCACTGGGATTACAGCACTGGGATGCCACCATGACCAGACTGAAATTCGGATTTTTGAAGGAGAGTCTCATTAATGATTTTGATAATAAATGTGGTGTTTGATCTACAAGATATACTGATTTAATGGGTTCCCTTTTTGTATTAATACTCACACGAGGTCCTTTGCTTTTAGAAAAACTAAAATACAGCTTGTACCACTGGCCTGGGCCCCACTGGGTCACACAACAGGACAAGGAGCTGAGCAGCACTGTGAGAAGCTCCACTTCTACACGCATGCTCTGAAGGTTAATGCTCTTTACAAAGTCTACATCATCATTATTTAAAATAATTTTAGCGAGTATTAGCTATGCAGATTAATGGATCACATTTTTTGTCAGGGAAATTATTACTTTTATTTTAAAAGGTAATGCTCTTTTAACTACCTGAAAAGAAGTTCAGCTTCTACTTCTACTTAGAGAATGCAATAATGTCTTTTTTCTTACAAAAGAATGAATGGTTTCCATCTAAAGTAAAATTATAACCAAAATAAATAAAAAGAATTCCAAACATAAGTGATATGCTGATAAATTAACATTTGGAAAGCAGTATGTAAAGAATTAGAATTTTAGACACTGTAAAGTATAATGTAAAGAAATAAAATTGGGTTCAGGAATGGAGTGTTATGAATTTTTTCACAGCATGAAATATGTCCTCCTGGCTTGCAAAAATGGGTGTCTTATGAATCAAGGGCATTCAGAACACATTTAAGGAAGCCAGGGTTTTTCCTGATTGCTGGTTGTAAGATAGGCACAGTGACTCTTCTGAGTGAGACCTCAGATCCTGTAGAGAGGAGTAACCATTCGCTTTTCTCCAACAAAATGACACACTGAAATATAGTGGCTCTCTGTCCCTGCTAGTATACAGTTCTTATGGTCCCACTTGATATGCTTATAGTGATAGTGATCTTTGTGGCTTTATACAGTGATAACTGAACCCATACTAAGGAGCTGTAAATGGTAAAATCACCTCCATGAATGTGAGCACTGCAATTTGCTCTCTGGAATTTTTACTGAAATCTTGAGTATTTCTTAGCTCTGTGGCCAAACGTAAGGAATTCTGACTTAGTTACTTTTTACTTGTTGCTGGGACAAATACCTGACACTCAAGATGAAGGAAGGAAAGGTTTATTTAGCTCACAGTTATGGGAGGTTTCAGTCCATATTCGGCTGGCCCAAGGCTGAGTGGAACAGAGCAGAGAGCATCCAGTTCATGGTAGCAGAACAGCAATAAAATAGTGGCAGAGGTAGTCAACCAAACAGGGCAGGAGAGAGCAACAGCAGAGAGCAACAGCTCCAGTCTGTCTCTCTGTCTCTCTTTATATTACATTCAGGCTCTCTGCCTTAGCCCCCGCTTTAGGCTATACCCATAATCCCAGAAGTACTTTGACCCATAATCCCATCAGTACTAAAACCCATAATCCCAGGGATCATGAATCAAGTCTCAAACTCTAGAAGTCCCCACCCAGTGACTACATGAGGCTTTGGGGGGACAACTAGACATAAACCATAACAGATGCCATCTCTTAAAGTGGATGTTTTGCAAGGTAGGAAGCAAGAAATGATAATACTTACTGTGAGATAAAGTGAGATGGTACATTTAGGGCATATATAATCTTGGTTGTTGTTATTGCTAAGTATTATGGATTGAATGGTGGCCTTCATACAGCTAAGTTAAGCTGCCAATCTCTAGTACCTCCTCATGGGATTTCCTTAGCAGTAGGGTTACCCTGCACGTGGTTAGGATGAGGGGATAGCAGGGACAGTTGGGGCCTTTTATGTGTGGTAGTGGATTGTGTCCTTGCAAGGAAGAAGATGCAGACAGGAGCTCAGGGAGAGTGTCATGGGATGACAGCAACAGAGATTATAGTGACACAGCTGCAAACCAAGGAACCCAACATTTCTGGCCACCACCAGAAGCTGAATGAGTCTAGGAGGATTTCTGTAGGTGCTGGAAAGAGCCCAACCCTGATGACCCCTGAATAGGTTGCAGACCTCTACCCTCTAGAACTCTTGAGAGAATAATTTCTGTTTTAAATCAATCCAGTTGTAGTTCTTTGTTATGACATCCCTGAGAGATTAACAGAAATTTCAAGTCGGGCATATGGCACATGTCTGTAATCCCAGCACTTTGGGAGGCTAAGGCAGGAGAACTGTGAGTTCCAGTATTGTAGTTTAGCAGTTAGCAAGGCCCTATCTTGAAGCAATAAAACAAACAAACAAATAAAGGGCTGTGGATGTAGCTTATGCTAAAAATCCCAGGGTGGATCCCCAGTACTGCAAATACAAAATCAAAGGCCAGGGATTAGCTCAGCAGCACACCTTACTGGCAAGTGTGAAGTCAAGAGTTCAATTCTTGGTACTAAAACTGCCTCCAAGCAAAAAACAGTAAATAAACAAAAACAGAAATCTATTTCCTCTCTTTTCCCTGCTCCATCCCAACTCTAAATTCTTTTTGATTCTCCATGATCCCCTTTTACTGAATCTGTTTTCTGCTGTATCTTTCCTTTGGTTAGAAAAATATATTTTAAAATATTGACTCATAAATACGATTTTTAAAAATTAACCAATCAAAAAGACTTATAAATACGATTTTTAAAAATTAACCAATCAAAAAGGGAGTAAGATGAGTCAACAGAACATCTTGGTAACAAGCTGTTTCTTTTAGTTGGAACAAGCAAACAATGTAATAAACACAAGAAAAAAATATTGAGAAAGGAGAAAAGGATAAGTTTGGTTCATCCTGAAACTGTGAGAAAAGGAGATGAATGAGTAACATGAAGATAGAATTTGGATATAAAAACTATGTTTTAGACAAGACACAAATGAAACCTTTCCTTGCCCAATTCTAGTAACCCTATGTTTAGGAAAGGAATTTTTATATCATAATTCCCACGTGTGGCATATAGAATGTTCAATCACATTTGTACTTCATGATTAGATCCTAAGTTTTGTTTGCTTGTGCATTTTGGAAGCAAGTTAGCGTAACTTATGTCTTACCCCTTTTGTGAGTAAACTTTCTAGAATGAAAGGCTCTTTTGCCAGCCTCTCCTGGAAAGCGAATCTGGATGACACTGAGTCCTGTAAGGAGAAGAGACAAGGAAGCCCTTGATCAAGCAAGAGAAAAACAAGCAAATGATTCACACTGGCGTCTCCTGCCTCCCCCAGTGCTGGCGAAACCTCAGTCTACATCCCAGGTTCAAACTGGCAGGCTGGCTTCCTTTGATGTCTCTTTAGACCGCTGAAAGACTTACTTTTGAAATGATGAGCTATAGAGATAGAACATCTAAATAAATAGCATCTTACATGTGCTTACATGTTGTTATGCTGGTCATGTTGATATTTAGTCCAATTCTATTCTCAATTTATTGAAAGGTATTCGTTCACTTTTCTTCTTTTGAACTTTTCTTTTCTTCCCCTGCCCCTCCCGCTTCTTTTTATTTTTCAGATAATGATGGGAGGAGAAAAAACTGAAACTTGCAAAAAAAATAAATGAGCCCAGCCCTCTATTATAGCTAAAGCAAACCCCATTGTGTTTTAGGTCATAGGAAAATATGCTGCAATCCTTAAATATAAATATTTGTAAGAGCATTACCCATTATTATGATGCTAGTAAAAAAGTAGTCTTATGATACAGCAGTAAAATTTTCTGAAGACTGTTTATTGTCCTTGAAACGTCCTTAAAAAAAACAAAAAAAAACAAGTATGTGGGCAGATCTAGGAATTAAAAAAAATAGAATGGGCTCAGTGTTGACGTCTTAAGAGAATCAGATATTGTGCATAAGTTTGCCTTAATTTCTGGAACAGATGTATTCTTACAAACTTTATTATTTACTTAGCAAACACTTATCTGGGACTTCCTATTTGGTAGGTACTGTTTTAACTGCTTTCCAAATATGCACTTATTTAATTTTGCTAACAGTTCTATGACTTAAGCCTTCTAATCTTTTGCCCTAAGTCCCCATGGAAGACTGCCATGTGTCACAGGGGGCAGTGTCCTAGGCGCCCACTGGTAACGATCAGTTCACCAATGACTAAGAGATTTTCCGCCTTTGATGTGATAAGGACAAATAGGTACTTGGGTAAAGACAATGCATGTTGTGACATACGTTCAAAATTCTCTTTTGCAGCCGAAGTAGTCCTGATTTTTTTTTTTTTTTTCAAAATCCAGAGAATTTTACTTATGGCTAGAGGACAGAGGACAGATATGCATGCCCCCATACCTGTGCATGAAAACCTTTTGCTAAGGAATTTAAAAGCAGTTCTTAAAAGGAATCCCAGAGCTTTCCTAGAACCTCTAGGTGTTTGCTTTATTTCCCCTCAGGAGCACCCTGGTGAGTTTCCTTTGCTCCTGCAAGAAGTGTGCGCAAGGAGCGTGTGCATCTGCCTTTTGGGTTGTGCTATTTGAATGTCTGGAATTTTAGAAGTGTTGAAGATGTGTTTGGTGCTGAGAGTCTTCAGGAAAAAAAAAAGAGAGAGCAATTGCCCATGAAGCTGGAGGAGCTCCCGTTGTATATTCAGATCCAGATTAACAAACAGACAGCGCTAGCTGATTTCCTCTCCAACCTCAAACAAACCACATTAGGGACCACAAACTTTAACTCCACTCCCATGGGACTGTGGGAGTAGGATGAGTCAACAGAACATCTTGGTAACAAGCTGTTTCTTTTAGTTGGAACAACAGCAGTGTAGCAAACAAGAATACATAATAATAGCAGAGGTGGTGCCCTGAAAGGATGACCTCACCCCTGTCCTGACTTCTTCAAGGCACCCTGAGAATGGCTGAAGAATAGGTTCACCTGTGCAACTGTTCAGCATTCTTTAGAAAGCCCTCGTCTTTTGTCTTCTCTTCATTTCATGAATAGAGCACCATTGGAAGGGGCACAATTGAGGGAGGGTGTCTTCTCCAATAATCACAAAGGCTTCAGATTTCAAAGGAGTGTAGGCCAAATGCAGAAGACCTCTACCAGTGAGGACTAAGAAAGACCCAGAGGATTTTTGAAAGTAGTTTCGGTTCTATAAAAGCAGCAGCTTAACCAGCTTATAAAGCAGGCCATGTTAGCGCAGAAGCCTGTGACTTTTCACATTGGCACTTGCCCCACAGTAAACTGCTTGTTCTGGTTTCAGGAGTGGGCTGGAGCTGAGATGGTTGGTTAAGTTGGCTGAGGTAGGAAAGAGAACACTTTTCAGCGGCTAAAACAACTCTGGCTGAGCATTAGATAACTTTCTTTCCTATTCTGAGGGGATTAGTCTCTGGGAAACTACTGAAAACTGGAGCCCTGGGAATCTTAGCAGCAGTCAAACCTCTTGAAAAGTCTATCTTCCCACTCCATGGTCTCTAGTACCACACAGGCAAGGAGAAGAGCTCCGAATGCCTGAGGTGGCTGTTTTGTTAGCCTTAATTTGTTCATATATGGAGTTCCTCTGAATCTGCATCCAGGAAACAGGTATACATAGGAGGTATGATTAACATATGTCATGAATTCTGAAATTAAGCTTGTTTTGGAAAAAAGACATTGCCATCAACGCCCCTTTGAGCACAGTTATCTCATCATTCTTGTAACTCTCCGAAGCAGTTATGAAAGTGCTCTTTCAGAGGACTCATAAAACAGTGGTGTATACTTATCCAACCCATTTACCAGATCTGGCACCTCGTGACATCTTGCTCTTTCCCAGTGTCAAATGACAATGAAAGACAGATGTTTTGAATCAGTTTGGCACTTGAGGCAGCCATGACAGAAAGCAGAGAGACATTCATAAAGAATGACTCCCAGAACTGCTTTCAGAAAGTGGCAAAAATGATGGGTCAGGGGCCAGGGAGATAGCTCAGTGGAATAAGTGCTTGCTTAAGGTCCTGAGTTCAATCCCTGCTACCACCTAAAAAAAAGAAAAGAAAAGAAAAGAAAAAAATGTGATGGGATAATGTGTTCTGAACTGGGTGATGGGGCAGGGAGGAATGTTGAGGGCAATTAATGACAGTGGGTCTTTTACTGTGATAAAACTTAAATTTAAATATGCATTATATTTGTATCCTTCTTTGTATTTTCTTGACCCATGATAACCCTCTGATATTGGAAGTCAGGCATAGCAAACTTCACTGGTCACAGAGTCCCATTTTGCAAAGCAGGTATGTGTGTGTGGGGGCTGTGGGGGGGGTGGGTTTGGGTGATACAAACTAGTGTGCCCAGAAAGCAGACACAGAGATGAGGTTAACATAGAGGAGTGTATTGGGACCTGATTTTGGAGCCACACATGAGGAAAAAAATGTTAGAAGGCAGGATATGGAAGGAGAGGTAGTTGGTTTGTGGTGTAGACTTTGCAGAGGTTCCAGCCAAACTGAGGAGGGCGGTCTGGAAATGAGAGGACCTTCTAGAGCTTGTTGCATTGGATGGACCAAGCCAATCTTCGTACATCTACACTAATCAATTTATGGGGGCTCTATGGAGAAGAGATCATTGAAAGAAAATGTACCCAAAGCTAAGTGGGGCTGCTGTTGGAATAATGAAAGTGTGTGTGGTAGAGAATTAGATGGAAGTTGAAGGTGACTTTGATAAGTTCAAGCAGAGTGTAAAGTGATATTTTCAAAAGAAGTAGGAAGGTCAGAAGCAGTAAGCTGATTATGAGATGCAGGGACATAACTGGAATGTCAGTCTGTATTTGGAATTGTTGATCTTTACCAAGCACATATACCATGTTGGACAAAGTTCTAGGCACTGCACCTGTGTTAACTCATTTAACATAATAATTTAATGCCATAAGTACAGTAGCTCCTATATATTTGTAGATGGGACAACTGAGGCAGAAATAGTAAATTGTGAAGTTAAGATACTAACTGGAATTTTGAGTCCATGGCCTATGCATGCTCTGGACCACTGTCCTGATGTGCCTGCCCCTGGGTTTCATGCATGCTGTTCAGATTGAATGTGGGTGGACTCCATCAGGACCGACCAGGGTCAGCAGTAGCTGTACACAATGGTGTGCAGAAGTCGACCATTTGGGAAATGGCAGGCTGTCATGAGCCTAATGATTCAGGATAAAGGTAAGGAGCCAACTACGGCAAGGAGAAAAGACAGGCTTCTTAACAAGCAGGAACTAATATGGGTTTCTGATCTCCCAAGGACGCCCGTGGTATTGATCTCTTTCCCTTGTTTACCAGTCTCTTTCATTTACAAATTTCCTAGCTAGTTCTGGACCCTTGGCTTGAGTGTTTCTAGAGATTCAGATTCAACCTTCTGAGATTCCATTTCCTTAGCTATAAATGGGGTGAGGATTGAAAGCACAACTGACCTGAGATGTGTTACTGTGGCCAGTGTACCCAACGTTTGACTATCTGTTTGTTCTCTGGTTATCCTTTTTCTCTTTCCCATTTTACCAACTGCAAATAAGAGACATCACTAAATATTTTGTGAATGGCAAAGTTAAGGCTAGGTCTGTACAAATGCACACAGTCCTATGTACTCTACTAAGAAAACTGAGCAAATCAATGTGTTCACAAGTGTCCTCTCAGAACCTTCCAATCTGGAGCAGCTTGTCAAGGAAAAGTAGGTCTCATATTGACAGGAGTCAAGTCTACATGAGCTTAAGCAGCAGGCTTAAGCAGGAAAATGAACAAACAAGTGCAGGGAAAGGTGTCCTCAAAAGTGGTGAGCGGCAGAGAAAACAAATGGTTGTAAAGGAATCCATCATTCAATCACCATAGATAACCTGCACCGTCTTGGGGATATTGTCTGCTAGATGTAGCTATAGAAAGATGATCTCAAGATTTTGGATTAGCAGGTTTATCTTGGGTTCTTTCTCTAATCTTAAGAAAAATAATTTCTCCCCTCCTGCCTCTCAATTCCACTAATAACAGCTTACCATTATTGAGCATGTGCTATGTACTAAGCATTGTTTGAATTTAATGATAATCTTAGAAAGTAGGTACTATTTTGGCCCAATTGAACAGATGGGGAAATTGAGTCACAGAGAGATTGAATTCCTTACCCAAAGTTGGAATTCAAATTAGCGCAGTTTGAATCCACTACCTATAAGCATAAACACCAAGTTCTGATGTCTCATAGTCCAGAAGGATTAGTTAAAGTCCACAAAATGAGGGAAGAAAAATTTTTCCTGAATATTGGAATTATGTCTGCAGTCCTTGTTTATAAAGTATGAACAGTGTTGCAGCTGTGATATGTCAGAGACAGACTAACTTCCTCAGATGCTTCTAACTGATAGCAAGGTCCTGATGCTGATCAGTCTGTTAGATGGAGTGACCTAATATATCCTTAGTACTAGCTTGAAAATTATGAGTCAGGGATTCATTACAAACACATACTGCTCGTCTTGGGCTGGCAAGCATCCAGAAGGGTTTTGGGTATTCTCACAAGGTGAGGAGCTAATGGAGCCAGCCCTGCAACCAGCCAGGAGAACAAGAAAGCTCCAAGACTAGGTGCGACATCAGTGCACACCTGCATGTCATCAATGAAGTCATTAAATGAGCAGCCTGCCATCATGTCTGCTTATTGTCAACGCTGAAGAAGTATTGACAGTGTTGAGACAGGCTGTCACTGGTAGAAGCGGAGGCCAAATCAACAACCAGTAGAACATCCACCCTTACGGGAGCCAGTCCTCAAGGTGCAACATCCGAACACAATGCATGGAGGGGACCCATGGGTGGACTGGGACCATCTCCACCCCACCTGCTGAGATGAAAGGCGCGTGGGTTACACGTAGTTCAGGGAAAGAGTTGCATGATGACATTGATGAAAAAATGACTATGGCACTGAGTTAAATCTCAGAATGTAAGTGGGTTCTGAATCTATTTTTGAAGGCAATAATTGAATCTTCTCTCCTACACACATATCAAATAGGAGCTGCTACAGTGATATATGAAAGCCCTGTTGGAAGAAGAGCCTATCTCGTGTCTTGGAATATATATTAAGAATTCACAACATTTTTTGGAGGAGACTTACTCTCAAGGAGATGGTCTTAATCATGTGGATATGTTTTAAGGAATTAATCCTACACAGATATACCACATTTTAGAATGAATATTCTGAGTGACATAAAGAATTTAATAAGTAGAATGGTAAAACGAAACATACATTGAAAACTGGTGAGAATTCAAGTAATGGGGAAGAACTAAAGGAAATATGTGATTTATTTTAATAACTTGGCAAAAAAAAAGGAGAAGACATAGAACACACAGATGCACATGCATCACACATGCAGAAAGACACAAGCACATCCATGTTCCATCTGTGCTTAAAATTTTTACTATCCCCTTCGGTATCTCAGTGGCTTAGAGGTATCCAATAATCAGTCATCCTGTTCCAGGCCTTGTGGAAAAGAGGGCGCTATACCATCGTTAGGAGTTAGACTCCACCAGCAGTGTAGGGAAAAATTTAAAAACAACCACACCATCAAGACGTAGACAGAATAAATCAAAGGCCTGGGCCAGCCTGGTCTAAGATGATAGAACCAGAGGTAGGTCGTATGTTTCCAACTGAGTTAGAGTTGTTAGCCATGATGCACAATGCTTCGGTGGCCCTGGATGTGACAGTGACTCTGCAGGGGTGATGGATGAGCCAGACTGATATCCAAACAGGTGGCAATATTACAAGGAATATTAACAAGAAACTTGATGAAAGATTCCCCACAGTTAATTCCGTAAGAAGGGCTTACTTCAAATCATAAAAGACTGTGGACAGGAGATGTTCTTCCTCTAGACCAATAAAAAAGAGAAATCATTGCTAACCTAAAAATCTCCCTAATAAGTTCCCATGAAAATGATTTTTTCTTTTCTCCAAATAAGTAGGAGGCTCGGTGAATTGTCTCTGAATTTTGCTCAATTGCTGCTTGCTCTCCTTATCTACACATCGCTATGATTCATAAAGCTGTTATTGATCATAATCTTTCTGAAAAGAACAGGGATTAATTATGTTGATACGATCTATTTGATGTCTAGGGAAGAGTTCGTCAAAGTATAAAGCTAACCGGCACCCAAGGCCACAGTAGGTGACATCCTGTGGTTCTGCGCCGTCCTCTTTCCTGCTTCCTCCCTCCCTGCCTCGCTGCCTTGCCTTCGCTCTTTTCTTTTGTCTCTCCTTTTCCTCCTCTCCTCTGGGTTTCTGTCTTTTCCCACTTCCGTCTCAGTTTTTCTCCAGTCTTCTTGCTCTGCTCTGCCGCTGTCCTGGACTTCCGGCTGTCTCACAGCTGCTCGTGGGCGGGGCTATGCATCTGCAGTGCTCCGGACCGAGTGAACTCTGTTGCGATGGTCCTGAGCCTCCTCTGTGGAGGGACATCTGCTTTGGGGCCAGACATTTGTCGTTTTTATGATGCTAATCATGTGAGAGGGGACGAGGGAAGGACAGAAGCAGCACCCTGGACAGGTGAGTCTTCCACAAAGAAAAGGCAGGCCATGTGGAGAACTGCTGGGTTCCAATGTTCTAATACAGTCAGAAGAATATTTAATATGCCCACGAAGGTGATATGCTAGGGTTGAAGTATTTTTCCTGAAACAAAGAACCTATTTGTATTTTGCATTCAGTCTGAAAGCCGGTTTTGCTGCTAAAAATAAAAACAGAACATGAGACATGTATCTCTTCTGTAGCAGGATTAATAATCACATGGGGCAGAAAACAGAGACTTGGAAATGCCAGCTCAGGCCCTAATGTGTTTTGGAAGAAGACTCTTTAAAAAAACAATTATTTGTTTGTTTATTTGATACAGGGTCTTGCTGTGCAATTCAGACTCATAGCGATCTTCCTGTCTCAGCCTTCCCAGCACTGGGATTCCTGATGCGTGCCACCATGCCTGGTTTCAGGCCAGCACAGCATGTGGTGCCAGGGATTGTGCTCAGGTCCTTGGGCTTTTCAGGCAGGTAGTTAGAGCTGTGGTACTTGATATATTGTGTCAACTGGAGACATCAGAAGCTTGTGTGAACCAAGCAGTTTAAGCCATGGGGGCCATGCCCTGCAAGGTGGGGCATGATTGGTTTCTTACTAAGGCATGACAGGGCCCATCTCAGAGTGACTCAGTACAAAAGACTATATCAAGGTATTGAGGAAGGCTTCTAGGCCTTCCCTGCTTCCTTGGAGAAGCCCTGGTGTCTTAGTTACTTTTAACTCGTTCTTGGGACAAATAGCTGACACCCAAAATGAAAGAAGGAAAGGTTTATTTAGCTCACAGTTACTGGAGGTTTCCATCCATACTCAGCTGGCTCTAAGGCAGAGAGGCACGTGGCAGAGCAGCAGTTCATGGCAGTGGAACAGCAACAATGGCAACAGAAGCAACAGAACAGCCAGGGAGCAGAGAGCAACAGCTGGAGTCTGTCTCTCTGTCGCTCTTTATATTCCAATCAAGCTCTCTGCCTTAGGATATCCACCCTAGACCACACGCATAATCCTAGCCGTACTCAGACTGATAATCCCATCAGTATTAAAACACGTAATCCCAGGGATCATGGATCAAGTCTCAAACTCTAGATCAGTACTAAATCACATAATCTCAGTGACTCATGAGTCAAGTCTCAATCTGTAGGAGTCCCTGCCCCATGACTGCATGAGGCTTTGGGGGGACAACTAGACGCACACCGTAACACCTCGTCTTCACCGTGACACTTTGCGGCCACGCCGCTTCGAAGGAGCTCTGATCTTCACAGCAGAATGCTGGATACTGCAGCTGCTGCTGCTCCTCTGCTCTTCATTGCTTTCTGCCGCCATGAACTGCTGCTGTCTGCCTTGGGGCCAGCAGAGCATGGACTAAAGCCTCCACAAGCGAGCTAAATAAAGCTTTCCTTCCTTCACTTGGAGTGTCAGATATTTGCCCTAGCAAGGGGTGGAAAGTAAGAGCTGCTGAGCTATCTCCCAGCCCACCAATGGCTCTTTGTGTCATTGGCAAGATTCTATGGTTTCAGCAATGGACAATGAACGGGAAATGCAGAATCAAATGATACAACGTAATGGGGAAACTTCCACGTGCCAAAGGCAGTGCCTGGCAGTGGATGAGGAGGAGGAGCCCAGGGCAGACTCTGAGACAAGGCAGAAAAAGAGAAAGACAGTCAATGATCAGACTGGCTATGATTCTCTAGGAGTTGCTGATAGTTCCTTAGTGGTGAGAAATTAGAACTTGACATATGAACCCCAATCTAGGTTACCTGTAGTGTTATGTATAATCAAGCTTAAGATTAGTGGCTATGCTTTAAGAATACCCAGAAGGCTTTTGGGCTCTACCTCAGAACAATGAAATCAGAATATCTGGGAATAGGGCTGGGAGATAGCTCAGCAGTCTAAGCACTTTCCAGTAAAGGGCAAGGGTCTGAGTTCAATCCCTGGTGCCATATGCTGTGGCTTAACTGTTTTGGTAAAAAAGCCAAATTAAGTAACCTTTTCCAAAATGAGTTTGATGGAATATCTTTAGCCCTTTGGGATACTGGGGAAAAATAAAATAATCTTTGGGCAAAGAATCTGGGAAGGAGCTTTACACTGCTTCACTATGCTCACTAGCACTTCACAGGCTCTGAGAAGCCCTGTAATACAAATTCTGCCTAGTTTAGTAGTTCTGGTCCTTTTAAAAGATGACTAGGTTTTAGACAGACTTTAGGTGCACAGAAAAATTGAAAGGAAGATAGAACATTCTCATAAATCTCCTTACATGCACAGTCTCCTTGGTTATCAATGTCTCCAAGAAGAGTGGTACATGTGTTACATTGGATGCATCATTATCACTCCAAATCCATGGCGTACCCTAGGACGCACCCTTACCATTGTGCATCAGTGAGTGTAGGGCCATGTACAGCAAGGATCCACTTTTGTTAGTATTATTCAAACAGACTCAAGCCAGGTGTGGTGGCGCACGCCTGTAATCCCAGCACTTGGGAGGTTGAGGCTGGAGGATCTGTGCAAGTTTGAAACCAGCCTGGTTTCGAACTACAAAAGTGAACTCAAAGCCAGCCCGAACTGCATATCGAGACCCTGTCTCAAAAAGGGAAAACAAAACAAACAAACAAACAAAAAACCCAAACAGACTCAGTCCCTTAAGATTCTTCTGTGCTCTACCCATCCCTGCCCTTGCTTTCTCATTGATTTTTTGAGGCAGGATCTCACTATGTATCTCAAGGAGGGCTTACACTTGCTATTTTCTTCAGACTGCCTTTGACCTTGTGACCCTCCTGTCTCAGCCTACAGAAAGCTGGAATCACTGAAGTGTGTCAACTTTATCCCATCCCCTTTGTGCAATATGTATGGATGCCATGTAGAGCTGGTTTTCTGTGCTTGGAAACCATTTGTGGGAAGCTTACATCTAAGTATGGAGGTACAGAGAGAGAGATGGCGGTGAGAAAATAAGAAAAATGGAGGAGAATCTGGGTGGGCAGATCGAAGAAAGCTCCTGCTGGATGTCCACTGTACTGGAGGGTGGCTTAGTGGGGCTGCTGGGAGCTCAAATCCTTTTTTCTAGGGCAATTGATGGAATCTCAGCATGCTTCTCTTTTCTTGCCTATAAATTGGGAAAAATAATATTTTGAATCTTGCATATTAAATTGAAAGGGAAAAGCGTCACAAGATTATTGAGTAAACATTTACCATTCTTAAACATCAAAAACCCCTCTAAAATGTTGTTACTTTTCCAATTTTGATTGGAGTTTTATTACTTCAAAATCTTTCTGCTATTCATTCCAATAAGATTAAAGAACAATCACTTTTGTTTGTCACTGAAATGACATCTCTATTAGATTTTCATATTGTTCATTCTGTTGCCATCATTCTTTTTTTGTTGTTGTTGTGGCAGTGGAAATCACATCTAGGGCCTGACACAGCTATATCCTCAGCCTTTCTGATATTTTAAAGTGTTAAGCAGGATCGAAGAGTCAACATTATCAAAATGGTCATACTCTCAAAACTGTTATACAGAGTTGATGTAATCTCTATCAAAATGCCATCAGTGTACCTCACAGATTGAGGAAAAATATTCCTAAGCTTCATTTGGAATCAGAAAAGACCTACAATGCCAAAGGCAATCCTGGCTAACAAAGTCAAGGCAGGAGACATTACAATCCTTGACTTGAAATTATACTGCAAAGCTACTTTGATAAAATCAGCATGGTACTGGGGGAAAAAAAAAAAAAGAAAAACAGACCTGAGGATCAATGTAACAGAGTAGATGATGCAGAGACAACTGTAAACTCAGCCACCTTATCTTTTACAAAGGGGGCCAAACAGGTTCACTGGAATAAAGGTAGCCTTTTAAACAAAGGAGCTGGAAAAACTAAAACTAGATCCAGGTCTATCACTACAAGCTAAATTAAAGTCAAAATGAATTAAAGATCTAAACATTAAAACAGAAACGCTGAATCTACTGAAAGAGAAAGTAGGTAGAAATCTTTGAGACATGGGGTAGGTAGAGAGTTGATGAACAAAAGCCAGACTCCATGGGAAATACTTCAGAGGATCAGCAACTGGGACCTCACCTTAATAAAAGGTCTCTGCATATCAGAAGAAATCACCAACAAAGTGAAAAAAACCCCCACACATTGGGGAAAAAATCTTAACCAATAGTTACTCAGAAAAAAGACTTCTGTTTAGAATATATAAAGAACTGAACAAAAGAATTAGGTCCCCAAAATTTAAAGATCCAATCCAAAATTGGGCATCTGAGATGAATACATACTTCTTAGAGGTCCTTATTCCATGGCCTCCAGGTCTGCAAAGTTAATCTACCAAAATGTCTAGCTGAACATAGTATTTCCTCCCGTGAGTTTCCCATCATCTACCTATTGATTAATTCTCCTAAGATTGATTGAATGCCTATGACATATCAGCTCCAGACTAGGAATTAGGAGTAAAAAGATGGTGCAATAAGGGTAAAGTGACCTCGGCTCCCTTCTCCTCTCCTTTCCTGTTCCAACCTAGACAGATTCATTTGAGTTTCAGCAGTTTCCCCCGCTAAGAATCCAATTTTTCTACTTCCCATTTTCTAGATGTACTCTGCCCGTGTCTGTTCATTGTATTTCTTTTGCTGATAATGCCATCTTTCTCTGCCCCTGCCCCTATCTTTGACTTCCATTTTATTCTAAGCACATTTTAAACCCCATTTATCATTTGTATGTTTTGAATACTGAGTATTCTTCCAGGCAAGATGAATGATGTCGAAGGTGGCCAATACCTACCTTTAAACTTGTGCAGCTGTGAACGTCCCCTCTAGAGTTCATGTAGGAGTCTAACTGTGGGGAGGTGCTTAGGTCACGAGGGCTCTGTCCCCGTAAATAAATTAATGTCAGTATCTTTGGAGTGGGAGAGTTACCACGAGAAGGCATCTGCTTGAAGTTTGACCTCCCTTTGCTTGTTCTGTCTCGTGAGTGCTCTCTTGTGCTTATGTCAGGTTGTGGGGCAAAAGCCCTCACTCAGTGCCAGCGTGGCTTTTGGACTTCCCAACCTCTAGAACTCTGTGACAAACACACTTCTATTGTTTATAATTTACAATATGTGGAATTCTATTACAGCAGCTAAAAATTGACGAGGACAACGACATCTGTGCCACTGAGCCACTGTGTTCGTCTGTAACAGATACTAAAATCTAATGATTGAAACCAGATATGGCTTATTTTCATCTCGTATAAAATAAATCTAATGCCCAGTGGTCTACAGCTACTGCGGTCAAGAAATCTTGGCATGTTCCTTGCTGTCTTAAAATCTTCCTCACCTGGAGAATACAGCTGCTGTAGCTACAGTAATCACATTGGTGGGGCCACACACTATATAAAGACAAAAAGAGAGGAAAAGGTGAATGCAAGCGATAAGCTGAGTCAATCTCCTTTAAGAAAACATTCTGTGAGTTTCTAAGTGACAGACTTAGTCTGGGACCCAGGCATTACAGGTCCTATTCTGGCCCTCCTGTAGCTGTCCCTTTGTAATGGGATTCTTCAGTTAACTAAGTGAAAGTGAAGTGTCCATCGAAAGCCCACACGCTCAACGATGCTCCTGGTACCATGGAATTCACATTTAAGCCACCCTCCACTGCTGTCCAGGACTGCCTGGGCCTCTTTTCTGGATTTGCCCTCCTGTGGGCAGAGTGTATCTCTCGTCCACCAACCTGTCTTGGCGTAGATGGTGCTCTTTCTCTCTCTCTCTCTCTCCACCACGCCTCCTTGCTCCTCGATCTCTCAGGAGCATCTGCGTCCCTTTGTTGAAGTCCCTATGAGAACGCTGAGCATAGACCACTGTGGCATCTGGGCTAAGTGTCTACACCTGGACAGACACTTGGCCAGGGCTGGAGGATTGTATCCGGGAGGTGTGGGGGCAAAGGTGTGCATGGCTGGTGGGACTGAGGCTGGCAATGCCTGTGTGCCTGTGCTTCAGTTCCTTTGCTGCAAAGGCTGGAGCTGAGGATAAAAAAGAAAAGATGCAGACCACTGGACTGGCCCTCTGGACAGCTGGGAACTTCAAAGACACCACGTGTTCCAGTCTTTCCTAATGGTGGAAGGTATATAGGTAGAAAACACCATTTGGGAAGCTATTTTACCTGACAACTTAATAATTCAGTTTATTATTTTTGAATATTTAGACATCTAGTGTGTTGTCCTGTATTTGTAGACTGGTACTAACTCTTCCAAACGGCAGAGGCTGGTTGTCCTGTACAGCGCTTATTTCCAATTACTACTCCTCAGTGGCCACATTGGCAAGGAAAGTAGGGAAATGTCATTTCTTTTTCTCTAGCTGAAAGATGAAAATAAAAAAAATATATAATATTGAGTAAGCAAACAGCCAGTGGACTAAGGCACTTACGTTTGCAAAGGAGATTGGAAGGAAAGGTATTGTTGTCTTATCCTCAAAGGATTAGCATTTGTGTCCCTACCCTAATTCACAGCAAGTACAGAGAGTTTGTGAGTGAAAACTCATAGAGTAATTTCAGTGTTCAGTAATTTTTCAAAAGGCCTTATGTTACAGAAAAGGTAAATATCATGCAAATAGGAAAACATACAAACATCATTGAGGAGTGGTGTGTGTGCGTGTGTGTAAATGTGGAGCTGTAGCATGGAGGTGATGGACAGTGCTGTGGCCCCTGGAAGGCCGGCCAAATGCAGCAGTGGTTTATGCTCAGGGTTCCCATAGGGACTTCAACAAAGGGACGCAGATGCTCCTGAGGAATTGAGGAGCATGGAAGCATGGTGTAGAGAGAGAGAGCATCATCTACACCAAAGCCTGGTCATCTGCCTGGATGCTTACGTGGTAAGTATCCTCCTTTTTTGTTAGTAGAAGTTGGTTGGGAGGAAGTTATTTTTAAATAAAAGTTACAGTAGGTTAAGAAGGAGCATTTAATGTGGTTTGCATAGTCAGCATAGAACAATTTCTTCCTGTATATTGATCCCATGGGTAATGGATGTTTACAAAACAACTCAGAAAGATACGCGATCTGTGAACATTAGTAATTAATGTTTGCAATCTGTGAATGCAGGGTTAAGATTGACTGATAAAAAAGTATTTTATTTAAAAGAGCTTCTAGAGTTTGTGATTTTTTAGTAGAAATATTCTAAATGGGAAAGAAAATCTCCCCCTCTACTTTTCTTGGGAGAGGGAGGGGAGGATTGAGACAGGGCCTCACCGTGTAGTTCAGGCTGGCTTTTTTCTTTTTTTAAAGAATTTTTTATTTTATTTATTTATTTTTTTCTTGTTTCAGAACCTTTATTTGTTTATTCACTCATTTTTATGGCCGGCTCAGCCTGCCCCAAGGGCAGGGCTGGTGCAGCATGTGGTGCCAGGGATCAAACTGCGATCCCTGAAGCCGCCCAAGCTTTCCCAAGCAGGCACTTTAGACCACTGAGCCATCCCACCAGGCCCTCAGGCTGGCTTTAAACTCTCTGTGTGACCCATGGTGTGACCCTCAAACTCGTGGCAGTTTTCCCGCCTCAGCCTCCGACATGCTGAGATTTTAGGCATGTGCCTCCATGCCCGGCTCGCCCTGTACTTCTGTAGTGAGGAAAGCAGTGATGCGAAGTGGATGAGTGGAAAGGCTGAGTGACTAAAGACATGTTCTCTGCGTGAGTAACTTCCTAACAATCTGCTGAAGGAGTGATTTTGTATCAGGCTGAAACCCCAAACCAGCATTGGTTTAATTTGCCAAGCACCTGTGAAGGAATACAGCTGCAAGGCCATGGGAAAACAATAGAAATGGTGACAGTTCATTAATATAAACCAGCAACTAGATTTATTTGGAGAAGTCATTGATATAGAATTACCCTGGAGGACGGAGTGGCATTCTTAAAGCCAGCCAGCAAGCAGCTAACTAAGATTATAGATGTGTGCACATCATTTGAAACTGAACAGTAATTTAGTAACTATTACAATTTATTGTGTGTGTCAAAGAGAATAACAAGTGTGTGGAGAGCTGTGATTGCTTTCAGAAAGTTAAGTTTCTGTTGTATTGAGTTGTTTGGCTTTTTGCATGCAGGGTTATTTTGTTCCAGAAAATCAAGATAATGGTGTTGCTTCTAAAGTGATTATTCATGTGTATATCCATAGAAGAAAACTATGAAAGTACATGTTCTTGACTAACAAACAACTCAGAGCCTTTATAAAATGCTGATAAGAAGCTCGAAAAGCTGCTTATTGCAATCAAATCATCGCAGTCTTGTGTCAGTGTTGACCAGAAGCATTTGAGGCATGGTAATTCATCAGCAAGCTGGCTTGCACGAAGTGAAAGGTATCCACAGATTCAGAGGCAGAGAAATGGATCTGCTAACCACTCGCTTTTATTGCAAACAGTAAAATGTAACCCTAGCAAAGGGGAGGAAAGCACAATTCTTCTTTTTTTCTGTGGAAAGCATCTGGAAAAAGATCAGTGTCTGGCACAAGTACAACAGTCCTCTTCATGGAGCTTGTTCCCAACCACGAGACAGGTGACTTCACCCAATAATGTGGGAGCAGATGAAGAGAGTGCCTCCAGCTCGCTAATGTTCCTTCTTTAAATGGAAAGGGAAACTCAACAATCTTTCAGCTAATTTGCCTAGTTTGCTTTCTCTGGCGTTAGTTGGTTTTCTTAATCCTTTTATCACCAGTGGGTAGAATCCCTGGTACTGTTACAGTCATTGAAAACCAATTGACCTGAACAGCTGGTTGTGAAGAGTTAAATGTGATAGCAAGCACTGAGAACTTGCTGAGTGGGTGGCGATGGGGAGGAGATTTATCTCCAGGATGCCACAACAATATGTTATCAGCCTCTGGGGCCAAGGTCAGGGACAGGCCTCCTGGAGAGGTGGTGGTGGAATGCTAGCATTGGAAAGAGATGCCAGGGTGAGGAAACCGTGTGTGTGTGTGTGTGTGTGTGTGTGTGTGTGTATGTACAACCCACTGCCAGATGGGAATTGTCCAAGAACATAGTGTTTGCCCTTTAACATAGCATTCCTTTTTTTAAGATAGTAAATGTCTTCTTTTAATTCTGAAAATATAAAACTCATCTCATGTATAAGAAAAATCTTATTTGACACAGAACTCTGAGATTTGTGGTGTGATAAAAAAAGATCAATGAAGAGACTATTTAAGACTATGATCCTAAGGCATGATTCATGTAAAATCTCAGAAATTGGAAACACATTAAATTATCCGTGCTGCAAGGTCCTTAACTGTAGTATCACTTTCAGGTGGCTTTCAAGCCCTCTGATTCCAAAAGACTTTTTGTGTGTTTAGAGCTGTAAATACCTTATATGATGACAGAAAATTCCTTTATTTATTTATTTATTTATTTATTTATTTATTTATTTATTTATTTATTTTGATAGATTCTTCAGTGGTACTGGTTGAAAATGCAAGCTACTAAAGAAGTGCCCCAATTTTTTCTGTGTAGCTAGTTTTCACATCATAATTGGAAAGTCTTTGGAAAAGAAGAAGCAATTATAAAATTCTCCAGGTTGCCTTGCAACAGTAGTGCTTAGCTGCTTCAAACCATGGCCAATCACGTAAGTAAACGAGGGATGCTGGCTTCCAGCAAGGACGGCAGTGCCGCATCATCTCTTGACCTTCAGAACATCCTGACGCGATTCCCTGTTCCCATTGTCGCAGTCACTCTCCTGTTGTGCTGGGCCAACTGTGTGTCTGCCTTATGTAAGAGCCAAGCCACGGACAAGAGATTCCCGCTCGCAGTTGTTGTTGATCAGTATGTTGAGGAAAACCAACAGCAACAAGATGAAGCAAAAATCATAGCTTGATCCCTGACCACCTAGAAGCCAGGTTCTGTGATTTTTGATAACTGCACTCAGAGTGAAATAAGTGTCAGCAGTCCCCTGACACGTTGGAAGAGCCTGTGGCTCTCCTGGAAAGCACTGCTTCTCCCAGCTGACAGTGGCAATACAGGATGGCCAGGTCAGTGAGCCCACCTCCGACTCTTCACAAACTACTGCTGGCTCGAGCCTATGTGAAACCCCAACTCTGCAATGTTGCCAATTCACCTATCGCTAAAATCTCAGCAGAATGTGTTCTGGGTCACAGCCAGTGTGACTTATTCCAAACTTCATATCTTCAAATATGGCTCAGTTATGTAATTTGTGCAACCCACTGTGAAATGCAAAGACTAGGTCGTTTTATTTTAAATAATTAAGAATTTCAAGTTAGCCAAACGTGGGCCACTATAATTATAAAGCCTCGTGTCACAATGGCATGAATCCAGCCCTAGAATAAGAACAACTTTTAATTTTCTCTGACTACAAAACCCTTGTGATATGGTTTTCTTGAAAGATAGTTCTAAAACAACGAAATCAGTGCTAGACAGACTAGTAAGGCAGAAAGAATTGGAATTTCAATGAGCAAATTCTTCCAGCATTCAGGGAGAAAAAAAATAAGGTATTTTAAATGCATTTTGTTTGTTTGTAGAAAGTTTTAAAAACTCAGCTTTATTGAAAAGCTAAATTTGTACCTGGGCATGGTGGTACATGGTTGTAACCCCAACTACTCAGGAGGCTCAGGTAGGAGGATTACAAGTTCCATCCCAGTCTGGGCAATTTAGTGAGATCTTTTCTCAAAAGTAAAAGTAAAAAGGGGTGAGGATACAACTCAGTAGTATAGCTGTTGCCTAGCAGGAGTTAGAGAGAGGTCTTGCAAGAAGTCAAACAGGTTTTGACAGAATTGCCACCCTGTCTCTTCAGCATAGCTCACTTTATGCTTTTCCTCTTTTCCTACTTTTACCTTAAAACTCACTTTGCAGAGCCTGTTCTTCCCTACCTTTTGGAACTGTGAAACTTTGCTGCTGTTCATGCTTGTTTCAACCAACTCCTTGTTCAAGACAGAAAATAAAACCTAGAAATCACTTCTAGAAGGAGGCTGAGAACCTCAAAGCTCCCAAAATAGGACAAGTTAAATTTTTAAAAATTATAAAGCAAATAAATATGGTAAAAATTCATATATAAAGCATAGAATGACAGCCCCAAACTCTTCCCTGTTGCTTATCAGAACCACACTTGCAAATTCCAAATGCTTTTCCTCCTCTTTGTTCAAGATCATTTTTTCAAATCCTTCTAAAATTTTTCAACATATACTCCCTGGACACAAATGGGATCATTCTATATTTAACACAAGCAATATTTAAATAGATAATTTTAATGTAACACACTGTACAGTTATCAATACATGTGGACCACTATATTCTCTTGAAACCCTGGAAAATTTTTCCACCGCCTGCTCCCCATGTCATCCTCCTAGAATTACTGTAGCTGTCCTTTCTCTGTGTCCTCACAGAGCATCAGTTGTGGCTCTAGCTAGCTGAGAGCTGACCCTGACCTACCACTGGTCCAGTCTGCAATCCTCCACATCTGAACAGCTCCTACACGGTGATCTAATATACATTTTCTAAACCAGAGAGGTCTTTCTCCTTTAGACAGTTTGTTTGGTTTGTACCCAGTGAGCTTTCCTGCCCATGTCTTTTTGTGAGCACCCTGCCGCCTGGCCCTTGGTGGCTCTGAACAGTCTCTGTTGAGATAACTGTGTGCAAATACAGTAGCGGGTCAGCCTGAATGTCACTGGCCTTCTGAACCCTCCCAGCCTGAGGAGTCGTTGGAAGCCCACCTGGGGTTTTTGCAGCACTTTATCTGTGTCACCCGTATCTCCTCCACTATAGGCAAACAAAACCTTAGTGTTTTATCAGGGGTTGTAATTCCTTACATCTGCCTTGTCTGCCTTATCGCTGGTGATTACCCAGCCTACCAGACTTTTCAGGGGTCTGTGAAAGGGATAACAAGACCAGCAGGAGGAGTGGCCTTATCACTCCAGAGAAGCTCTGCAAGGGTTGGTAGAGGCTTAAATTTCCACCCTGGTATTTTTCCTGATATGCTCTAAATCAGTGATTCTCAATCTTTCTAATGCCGTGACCCCGCAACATAGCTCCTCAAATTGCGGTGACCCCAAACCAAAAAATACTTTCGGTGGCTACTTCAAAACTGTAATTTTGCTACAGTTATGATTCGGAATGGCTTTAGGCGACCCCTGTGTTTTGGTCGTTCGACCCCTGCTTGGGTCGCGACCCACAGGTTGAGAACCTCTGCTCTAAATGTTTCTAAGACGCTTCACCTTATGACATGGTTTAATTGTCATTTTGATACTTCTTGACCCAAATTTCTATGTCTGAAGCAAGGATATAGTCACAGATATGATTTAGCATTTCCACTTTTATCCTTTTTGTAATTGTCCTGTGAAAAGATGCTAGTTCCAATTTTACAAATGAGGAAACTGAGGCTCTGCCCAGGAAAATCGCTCCCCGGTCATCCCATTTTCAATTGTCAGAACATGGACTGGGAGAAATCTGCCGTGGAAATCCAAATCCAGTGTCCATTTCTGTGGCAGGTGAGAGGCAGCACTGAACAAAGGTTAGATTCTGGATTCTGGAACCTGGCTGTCTGGTTCTGAATCGTGACTCTGTTATTTACCAGCTATGTAACCTTGGGCAATTCACTTAACTTCCCTATACTTTAGATGCTCATCTGTAAAGGTGGATTACTAATAGAACTTACTTCATGTGTTTGAGGGAAAACAATACTCATACGTACACATACATACTTGGATCAATGTCCACACTATTAACAATGCCTCTTACTAATTTTACATCCATTAAAATTGCTGCCTCTTGCAGTGAAGTAAAGGACAGTTGAAGCAATTATCCAGATGACTCAAAACAGCAAACACCTAGAAGGCATGAGACAAGGTGTCAGTGTTTGCTTCTTCATTTTTCTTCTATCTTCTATTTGTTTTGCAAGTATATTCATTTTCCTTTATGTTTTCATAATCAAAGTATGTTCTTCCTTTGACTTTCTACACTAGGCTTCTTATTACATTGAAAAAAATATAGCACACAGAAGGCAAGTACTTATTTATTTATAGACTTTTCTCCTCCATATATCCTTCCTTCGCATGCCTGTACATATGCAAACACAGAAGCATGTTTACATATGTTGATACACATGCATTCCTGCATTCCTGTATACATACACACATAACATTCATGCTTTGTAGGACCTGAGTGCAGGCTGTACCACTCCATGAAGGTTCTCTCTCTCTCTCAACCTTCTTTTTCTTTCCATTCTTCTTTCTTTCCTACATCTTTCTTTCTTTCTTTCCTTTCTTCCTTTCTCTCTCTTTTTTTCTCTCTCATCTTTCTTTTTCTTTCCATTCTTCTTTCTTTTCTACATCTCTCTGTCTCTCTGTCTCTCTCTGTCTCTCTCTGTCTCTCTCTCTCTCTCTCTCTGATGCTAGGAATCAACCCCACTCTTGTTATCACAGGTGCAAGGCTTACTTTCATGAAGTTAAATATTTATCTCTCTCACAAACTCCTACTCTCAGGGCTGGGCGCCATCATAAAAATCACCTGGTCCAACCACTCTCTACTATGTGAATTGCCTCTTACAGTGTCCTAGCTATATGAAAAACTGGCCTATAAATGAGTATTTCCAATAACAAGGAGCTCAATACTTGCCAAGAAAATGTGTTCCATTCTTCTCATCTCATTGCAATGTGTGGTCAGTGAGGATGCCCATGCTAACTCTTCCGGACTGATAGGGAACACATATTTTAGTCACACTCTGAAGTAATTTTTGATGGGAAGAGCTATTTTCTACACATATGATAAAGGGTAGAAGTTCTTATTCTACACAAAGAATTTTCTTACAAATTATAAGAAAACGATAAACCCCGCAATGGGAAACTTTCTTCTCAAGGGACATAAATAATTTATAAAAGATCTATGGGGGACTGAAATGTCCGTGTAAAGTAGTCATGGTAATAGCCATCAAGAAGATGGCAATGAAAGAAACAATAGCAAATCCTTTGTTAGAGTTCAGACTGGTGAAGAGTTTAAACAAAGCAAGATTCTGATGATAATTAGTGAGGAGGGTGAAGACAGCAATGGAAGAAAAGCAGTCTCCATTAGATCAGGCAATGGCATGAACAGAAGAAATCTTTTCTATGAGGTAGATTAGGAATATGAGTCAACACTAAGAATGTCTAGTGAGTCCCCAAATTTTAGTTTTAGCAATTTATCTAGAAAAGTATTTGGGTGAAGAGTGCACAGACATATACATACAGGTGGGTGTATGTGCAACTATAATGAACTGTGTGGGTATTATACAAAAACATTTAGAATCATAAAAATAGTGAAGCATGTAAAATATATTAGAAAGCATTTGGAAGAATGATGTGCCTATATATTCATCAATAAAGGAAAATGTCCAAGATATAATTTTGGGTTAAGTGCCATGTCCCAAACTAACGTGCTTTCACTTACATAAATTTTATATATGTAAATATATCTTGAACCCAAAGTTAAAAATGAGAAAAATCATTTATGTAAATGTGTATATGTAAATATATATCAATGCATATGTGTATAGCTTTTTAAATTGTGTAACTCACATATCGGACAATTTAGCCGTACAGTGTCCAAATCTGTAGTTTCTAGCACACTTAGAGTCATGTACCCATCACCACTATGATGTTTTGGAACCTTTTCTAAATAATCCCAAATCAACCCCATACTTACCCATAGATATGCCCTATTTGTTCCATCCCAGAAACCAGCAACTACTTCATTTCCTTTCCTTCTCTTTGGATTTGCCCATTCTGGGCATTCTTGATAAATTTAATAATATAATAGATAACCTTTGCGATTGGCTTCTTTTGCTTAGCGTCAGATTTCCAAGTTTCATCCACATTTTTGCATGTGTAAGCACTACATTTCTTCTGTATTCATATAATATTCTGTTGCATGGGTATGCTATGTTTTGTTTATCTAGTCATCAGTTGATGGGTATTCAGACCATTTTCACTTTGTAAATATTGCATGGAATGGTGCTATGAAAATTTATGTACAAGTTTTTATGTGGATATAATTTTCAGTTACTGTGGTTAGATACCTAGGACAAATAGTAGCTTTTTAAAAATTTCTTGGTGTTAGGGATCAAATTTAGGATCTTGTGCTTGCCAGGCAGGCACTTATGCTGATGAGCCATCTCCCTGGCTGAAACAGTAACTCTAAGTCGAACATTTTGAGGAACTTCCAATCTGCTCCAAAGTGCTTGTCAAAGTTCCTGCACCATTGCGTATTTCCAGCAATGAATGAGAGCTCCAATTTCTGCACACCACCTCCGCCTGTGATGTTATGCACCTTTTTGTGTACAGATGTCCTTCTGGGTGTGAAATGATCAGACGCAATTTTTAAATACACAGATCCAACTCCAAGCCTCCTTCCCTCTGCACTAGATGAAATTTAACCTTCGTAAGTCTTGGAGGTTCCTCTTTCACAGTGTGTGCCAAGATTCAATCAGAGTGTTCATGATGGAGACGGCCAGAAAGAACTCCAAGGAAATGTTACAGTAATCCAGAGAGAAAGGCCCAAGGTTAATGACCCAACTGCGTGATGTAGTGATTTCCTCTCAATGTATACCTTGGGCTTTTACTCACTTATAACAAATCATACTGAGAAGGATTGTTCTGGTAGATTTTGAAAATTCTATATGATTTATTTGATGGCTTTTCTTCTATCTTCAGAACAGTAATTTTAAAACATGGCCTATATATGGACTGTTAATGGTCACAGGGTTTAATTTTCTTATGCAATGTTAAGATTAAAATTAAAAACATGGTTCCTTAATGAGTGCCAATTTTCTGTACTTCAAATGTATATCCATTCAGTTCATATTAACTTCTTTCTGATCTCTGAAAAGTTATTTTCTGCTTTGCCAGCTCTTTATAATTTTAAAAAATTTCCTTTGCCAATTTTTTAAATAATATATACCATTTTCTTTTTAATTTATTTTTACTTTTACTTATCCTTTAGCATTTTTTGGTTTTAAACCAATTTATTTTTAATCCTTTTAAAAACAATTCCACAATTAAACTTTATGTATATCAAAGTCAAAGTATTAATCATATGAATAGTTATAATCTATAAAAATTATAATCTGCAAAAGGGTTTTGATTCCTGTGAATATTTTTATCCTTTTATATCATACCATTTTATAAGTGCTTAATAAATCAACCTAGTATATACCAACTGCTCCTTATCAGAAACTGTAATTAGTATCTTGTAGAATTTAAGAATTTTAAAAAGTTTATATACAAATGTCACTGCTAATCATAGGACTTGTAGTTTCCTTTTTGAAGTCTTAAGTTTAATCTGTTTAGTTTGGTCTTAGCTGAAGTTCAGTACAGCTATTTTACCAAGTGCTTTGTTGTTGTTGTTGGTATTGGGAATTGAACTCAGGACCTCACATTTGCCAACAGGAGCTATGCCATGGAGCTAGAACCCCAGCCTTTATCAAATGCTTTTGCAGTTGATTTGTCAGGCAGGTTAGCTGAATCCCCACTCTGTGCGTGATTCATATGCCAGGCACTGAGCATTTTTCAAAGTCTTGAAACACTTGCACAATTGATCTCAAACAGAAGTTGCAACCAGAGGCTTCACAAACACGAAAAGCAATACCACATACATTACTTTTAAAAGTAACTTACTTGACTGCTGGATCATTAAAAAGATCATCACCGGGGGCTGGAGAGATAGCTCAGTAGAATGAGCGCTTGCCTGGCAAGCACAACGTCCTGAGTTCAATCTCTAGTACTTAAAAAAGAAAATCATTACTGGGTGTCAGCTCAGTGACAAAACACTTGTGTAGCATGCGTGAGGCCCTTGGTCTGGATCCCAGCACTGCATACCCGCTTTCTTACTTCATGATTAGGTGTCCATGATATGGATCATCACACTTTGGAAACAAAGCCGACATTTGCATGCACAGCACCATCCCAGTCTTTAAATTTGATTTTGTCTGACTATGCTTACTTGGGCAAGACCTATTACTTTGTTATGATCTGAAGAAGAGGCATGTTATTCTTAGATAATAGCTCTGTGAAATAAGTTTCAGTTAGTGACTAATCCAAGTCAATATAAAAATAAATAAAAAAAAATCCATCTTTTCATTTCATATAAATGGGTTTCCTTTAGAGTTGTCTTCGATCATGTGACTACGATGGACAGAAGCTAGGATCTGATTATAGCGGATATTTAAGATAGCACTGGAAGACTAAAAGGTACAGCTTTGAATCAACAGGGATCATGCTGTGGTGGCACAAAGATGCAGGGTCCACTTTGGGGTTGGCAGCAAGTGCCTTCCTAAACTCCAGACTAGAAAAGAAGGGGCAGCAGTCACTAGGAAAAAGGAATGGAAATAAATTGGCATTATGAGCTCTCATTCTGGAATGTCTCAAGGAGCAGGTGGAGCCACTCAATTCTGATACAAAGAAAGAAAACGAATGTGTGTTCTCTAACAACCTTTATGAGGGTGAGTTGCGTTTTCCCTCACCCTAAGCTCATATATTGAAGCCCAAATCAGCAGAACTTCAGAATAGATTATCTTTGGATGGACGTGCCATCAGAAAGAGGAAAATAAATGTGAATAACGTGACTAGAGGTGGCATGGCTTGTGTCCATAGGAGAAGAGTAGACTGGGCCACACATTTGCACAGAGGGCATACTTTCTGGAGACACAGGACAAGGCAGCCCTTTTGAAGCCAAGAAGAAGCTCAGGAGGACTCAGTCCTACCATCACCTTGATCATGGTCATCCAGCTTCCAAATCTGTTGAGAAAATAAATTTCTAATAATATCACAGTTCTTAATAAGTAAATTTGGGCTATGCCCATCTGGAGATGAAGGGATAAAGAAAATATGATACGCATACACAATGAAATACAACTCAATCATAAAGAGGGATCAACCTGAGTCCTTTATAGGGAAGTGGAGGGACCTTGAGACCATAAGACAAAGTGAAATTACCCAGACACAGAAGGATAAAGATCACATAATTTCTCTGAAATGAGAGACCCACACTGTAAATAAGAGCAAACTGAAAGAGAGGCGGTAGAAAGGTAGACTCTGTGGTCATGGGAAGGGGACCACGGAAAGGTGGGAGGGGAGCACAGTAGGGAGAAGGGAGGAAGAAAACTATCAAGATGTGGTGCCCTCACTGTGTATGGCAGACGTCAGCGCATTTACAAACCTTTCTCTTGGTTAGCCACCTGGTCTGATACTTGCTGCGAGAGTCTTAGCAAAATTAGGCCATCTCAGCTTCAAAAGCCATTTTACGGCATTCACTCACTATGGAGCAGATTTTAATCATTAGTTCAAGACAAATGTCCTTGCAACTCAGGACCCAAAGCAGTGTCACTGGGATCTTCTCTTGGGTGGTAGATGTCATAGAAGTGAGTGTGTTGCTTGTTGGCAGAATGAAAGTCACACTGCCATTTCTTCTAGGCAGGACATCAGGGTGTGGGCCCCACTGTGTTGTGGTCCCAGGCATCACCCCTGGAAGCTGAGCGTACCTGGCTCATGAACTGACTGTGGGAATTTACTTCCTTAGTTTGGGTCTCACAGAGCCTGGACCCAGAGGAGGCCGCTAAGTGGTCACTGTTTAACTTATCCTGCAGATAGAAGCAAGTGGCGCTGTTGGTATGAGCGGCAGTCATGATGAAGAGGGTGAGTAATCTTCTAATCCAATCTTGTATAATAACAAGCTCAACCCGAGTGGGGTGACCTCAGGAATCTCCAGCCTTTCGGGGTGGCCCATACCATTTGTCATATGCTCTTCTTTTAATTTAACCTCTCTTGAGAAAAAAAAAAAAAAATATATATATATATATATATATATATATATATATATATATATATGTGTGTGTGTGTGTGTGTGTGTGTGTGTGTGTGTGTTATGGTTTGTGTTTAGATGTCCTTCCCAAAGCCTCAAGCAGTCATGGGGTGGCTTTCTGAGGTTTGTGATTAATTCATGATCTAACACTGGGACTGTGGACGTGAGTGCTGCAGGGATTATGGGTATGAGTGCTACACCCACCCTGAGGCAATAGCCTGAATGCACTGTAAGGAAGGGTTGCGCTCTGCTGCTGCCACTGCTCCTACCTTTTTGCTTTCGCTGTTTTCCACCATGTGCTACTCTGCCTTGGAGCCAGTTGAGTATGGACTGAAACCTTGACTAACTGTGAGCTAAATAAACCTTTCCTTCCTTAATTTTGGGTGGCAAGCATATTGTCCTAGCAATGACAGAAAAGTAACTGAGCCAACTCCTGTTGGCTTTTTACCTTTAGTTTCTTCATACATCTTTCCTCCCCCAATTCTGACCTTCTACATCTTTCCCTCCCAACAGTCCAGCCCTGGGCTCTGACTTGGGTCTTTAGATACCATGCTGTTCCTTGGATGCCTCTTCATTCAGAGCCTGTCATAAAAAATGAAGGTCTGCATGCCTTCAGCTTGGAAGAAACTGACATCAAGAAAGGAATTATGGTGCTTGCATGCTACCTCAAGACCTCAAGTGTGATCAATATTGTTTAGGGGTGCAGGATGGAGGTGGCCATGTTCGAGAGTAGCTGGTTTACTGCTTTAATTGTTGGCCATTCCCAAGTGTGATCTTTGAAATCCAGGTTACTTCTGCTTTACTCAGGAGGCCTCATGCCTTCACAGACTATGAGGAAGTGATCATTCTGCAGGTGAAATCACTTCTTTTAAATTTTTTATTATTATTATTATTTTTTTTTTTTGGTGGGACCGGGGTTCAAACTCATGACCTTGCACTTACCAGGCAGGCACTTGTGCCACAGAGCTATCTCCCCGGCCCCGGTGAAATCACTTTAAAGTCACATATAAAGCAAAACAAGTGAGAAATATCACAGAATGGTTTCATGCCACTGTTGTTTGAGAAGCTTAAGCAGCAGGACTGAGGAGGAGGGGAGACAGGTTAGAGGTACTGCATTTACGTTTTTTCTTTAACTTGTCCCAGGAATATCAGTGAAATAGAGACCTCTAGTGAGCCTGCTCTGTGAGAAAAGTGTTAGGGAATTAGCAAACTTGTACCCTCCTCTAACCCCCAATCACTGAGCCTGAGTGCAATGCTGTGGCTGGCACCTTGCTGCTCTGAGGATATCATATGCACCCCAGCCACAGCGTCAGTCTTGGAAGCCCCTCCAGGGCAGTGCGGGAAATGCATTGCATTTGGGCTCAGCTCGATGCTGTGCAGTGGATGTTGTCCTCTAGCGTTGTGTACCCTGGATCACTGTGCAGAATATCCCCCTGGGGCTGTGGCATACCGAAAGGAGACTGGGACAACACAGGACAGCAGAGGAGAAGCCATAGTTTCAAGGCAAGGAGCTGAGGGACAAGCATGAAGGAAGAAAAACAGATTTCTAAGAACCTGGAACTTTGGTATTGCGCACTCAGAACATACAGGTGACTGGATAGGTTCTGCTCATCAGTAGATATTTTGCGACTGTGAAGCAAAAGCAAAAAAGGAATGAAGAATGAACTCAGGAACATAGACAAGAATAGGATTTTTTTTTCAAGATTAAGGAAAAGTCAAGCAAGGAAAAATTGATTCCTAAGAAGAAAATGAAGCATAAGACATGGCAAATCATGATATTTAGAGAACAAGGAAGGAAGTGAAGCATAAAGCAGAGAGTGGGTATCAACTTGGGAAAATGTTGGTCCTGCTCCCACGTTTCTCTCAACAATTGATCATGGAGATAAGTCAACCTCTCCTCTGTGGGATCTTTTTTCTATTCAAAACTAGGGCTATACTTATGTAAAAAACAAAACAAACAAACAAAAAGACCAAAAAAAAAAAAAACTGGAGAAAGCTCACGCATCATTCCCTGAGTGGCACCGCATCTAGCCTGATTCTCTAGATCTCTCGAGATGCATGAGGAGGAGAAACAATTGAGGTTGCTCAGCAGAAAAAGACAGAAGCAAACACCATAAACATGTGAGGTACAAAGAAAATAGGAAATTAAAATTAAAGGTAAACATTAAACGAAGAAAACATTAAAATGAGAAAACAGAAGACTAACAAGGGAAAGTTCATTCTTTTTCTTTTTTCTCTGTCTTTAAATTTTCCTCTCTCCCCTCACCAAAACCATGTCCCCTTTCTTTCCTTATTTTGTCTCTTCCTATCTTCTTTCCCTCTCCAACCCAGTTGGAGTGCTTAGGATATGGCTTGCGGGAAGAGAACTTGCTCGGCACATACATGATCCCTAGGACTAAAGCAAGAAACAAATAACCAAAGACCCAAACAAAAATGAACTGGGTGTGGTAATACATCCTAGCACTTTGACATGCTAGAGCAGGAGGATCTCAAATTCAAGGCCAATGTGGCCAACTTTACAACATGTTGTCTCAAAAGAAAACGAAAAAGGCTAGGGGATATAGTTTAGTGTTAGAGTGTCCATGGGTTCCATCTTCAGTATAACAAAATGAAACCAAACACAATCCCAGTTTACCCCTGAAGAGTGGAACACATTTTCAATGTACCAAAAAGTGTTGTAAACTGGGGCACAGTTTTGCTGAAGATGGGTGTGCTGGTAATGGAAAGATAGGCCAGTTATGGAGAATCAAAGAAACAGAAGTAGAGTATATTCCCAAAAAGGGAAAGAAGAAGGATGCTGTTATGGTTTAGATCTAAAATGTTCCCCCCAAAGTCTAGTGTTTGGAAGGTGACTGGACCACTGGGGATCTATGTTCTTTAGCAGATTAATCCATTGGTGAGTGTGTCTCTTTGTGCTGTTAAGAAACCTGGTTGAAAGGGTCACAGGCTCATGGGAAGGCAAATTTTGGTCCTGGGCTCCTCCCCTCTTGCCGTCTACTTCCTGGCCACCATGAGGAGAAAGGCTTTGCACTGTGTGTTATTTCACCCTGTTGTTTTTGTGCTGGAGTTGGCTGACTATGGACTGAGCCCACTGAAAGTGTGAGCCGAAGCCAAGCTCTCCTCCCTTACTGTATGGGTGTCAGCATCTTGTCTCAGTACTGGGACAAGATATAGGTAGGAAGTGCAACTCGGTTCTGAAGGAATGTGATGGATTCAGGGCACAGAACTGGAATTTGTATGTTGAGATGTAGTTCATTCAGCCAAAGGAAAACCACAACCAAGTCTGGTTCAGGTAAGCTTCAGAATGTAGAGAAGATCCTATAAGAGACTTGGAGAAGGGTTTTATAGGCATCCCCTGCAATAGAGTTTCACTTAGCAAGGAGTGATGCAGAAGAGAGACTGGAGCAGAAGAAAACAGTACTCCTCAAGGAAGCAGATGGTCTTAACTAGAACTTTGAGTATATTTATGTATTTATTTATTTGGTACAGGGTTGACACAATGCAGCTCAGTCGCATAGTGATCCTCCTATTTCAGCCCCTCTCCCCTCCAGCGCTGGGATTACAGGTGAGTGCCAGCACTCCTGGTTTTGGTGGCCCATGCCATCTGGAGTTCCAGGGTTAGTACAGTATGTGGTACCAGAGAATGAACGTGGGTCCTTTCGCATGCCAGGCAGCCACTTAGACTGCTATTAGCTAGAACTTCAGAAGAGAACAATGTGCACAGCATTTGACCTCTGCGAACTTTACAAGCAATAGATGATCATAAGGTAGAAGACAGAGCACAAAATAGTAAACTTAAAAATGATGTTTTTTTCTAAAGGAAAGAGAACCTTTCCATACAATGAGATAAACATGAGATGATGTGGTACCAAATGAATTTTAAACTTTTTATCCTAATATGCCGACTAACTTTTAACTTTTTATAGTAGATTTATGAATATTTATGGTAGTAAATATAAAATAGGCAATTATTTACATATATTTAATATGTTCACAATTGTAAAAAATATTTCAGTATTTCCAGGCTGCATGATAGGTCTGTAAGGTTTTTATTTTTTATTTTTAACGTATTGCATATCTCAACAAGAACTCTACCAAAACCTAGTACCATCACCACCAACAACCAGTTACTCAAGCCAATTACTAATAATTTTTTTGAGATATTAATGATCATAAGCATTAATGCCACTTGTCTATACTCCCTTAAATTTTCATCCTGTCTGGTCTTTTGTGTTTTGGTGATGATCAGGTAGTTTAGCCACTTTCTCATCATGGGACAAAATACCCAATAGCACAACTTACTGGAGGAAAGATTTCTTTTGACTCACAGTTCAGAAGTTTTAGTCCATGGTTGGCCAGCTTACACACAGACATCATCTTGTAGAAATATCTAGGCAGAGGGAAGTGGCAAGAAAGCAGAGGGAGAAGGGAGGAGTCAAGAAAGGAGACAACCTTCAAGGTAGTGATCCTAGGGACCTGCCATTTCCAACCAGGCCCTACCTCCTAGCAGCAAACTCACTGTGGCACCCCATGGGCCAATCATGTTCCAAAATCTCCTCTGAGTGCACGAGGCCCTTGGAAGAACACCTAGACAGAAGCCGTAGGATAGGGCAGTGCTTCCTTTTATTATTCCAGTATCTCTCTTGCTCTTTGTTATTTCTCAGACTGTTGGCACTGGCTTTGTGAATATCCCATGAATTGGTGTGAGCCTTCAAAGATGCCATTTGGGTTTCCTTGGAGACCTGAATGCATTCAGTATGGGTAACTTCCATCACTGTTCCAAAATCCCCTCCTCAGTGCGTGACACTGTTTCTGAGGCCAAGTTTGGTGATCACTGTTTCATAGTAAGCACCTAAGTAAAGAGGGAGTTAAGTGGTGCTACTTCAGAATCTTTTATCCGAAGCATCATTTAACTTACAGATCTTCCCAAGGCAGACCCTTTCAGAAGGAATAGGCCCTCAGAATAGATGAACAGGTTTAGGAGAACAGTATCTGCTCTTGTGTGGTGAACGTGAAGCTACTTTTACCCTAAAGAGCATCTCAGGAGCCTTATCTGTTTCTTGTTCATGAAACTATAAACATAAGTCACTGTTATGTCATCTTTCAACAAACCCCACATTCTGATAGGAACCTGTTTGGGCTGAGGCTTATCTTCTGTTTTGATTCCACAACTAGATTGTTTACTTGCTAAAACACAGTGTCTTGGACCGCTTTTCATCATCCCGGTTCATGGGGACCTGTGTTTACTGTTGATGAGAGGCGTGCCAACAACATTATGACTAGATAATTCTTTTAAAAACAGAATGCTTATCACTTTTTAAAAATGGGGCATTAGAATCTTTTGTCTGAAAAGCTCTTTATATGGAAGCATGCCTTGAATGAATACTTATTTCCTTCATTTCCCCAAAATGAACTCCCCCAAACATCTGGCAATTTCTTAGCTAACACTCATTTAAGAGGTCAAGTGGAAGTCCAGGATCACATTCTTATTATTCCTCAGGAAACTTGGGCCAATCTGGATTTAGACGCCACAATTAATCTCCAGTGGACATTTAACTTTCAGGAAGGTTTATTAAATACTACCTCCGATGCACTTATAAAACTGGAGCTCAAAGAAAGACATGGGTCGGATAATTAAAGAGAAAAAGGAGAAAAGCAAAAGCAAAACCCCAGAAGAGAGGCTCTGCCTGGCATGTCATCACATTTGTCTTGCAGAAAGGAATGGTTTAATCATCCCTACAACTCAGGTCAGCAGGATGGGCCAGCTGACAGGGCTCTGCCTGAGCTGGGCTGGGTCAGGAGGTGAGACACCTGCTAGTTTATACTGCGAAGGTTTCATGAGTCACATTACTAATATATTCCTGGGGAATTTCACTGAGCTGCTTTTAAAGCAGTTTATGTGCACTGCTGTAATGGGTAAACTAGCTATTTTGACATATTGGGAAAGAATGTTTTTGAAAAGAGAAACGTTCCTGGTGAAAACACACAAGTGATTGAGAAGCATTGTCGCTGAACTCATTGTTGATGTAGGTGTTTAAACAGCCCATTCCCAACTCACTATTTAAATACCTATATCCAGAATTAGTTATTCACCACGGAGAGATGTGGAAGAGAAGCAAAAATGATACAATTAACTTACAAATATAGGAGATACAGTCCAAAATATCCCAACTGTCCTCTTTTTCTTTTTTAACGAGTGTCATTATATTTTGATGTGTTTAATAATACAGCAGAGGTTAAATGAAACATGAAAAAGGGATGTACATTAAAATTGAGATAACTCTTCCTTCAGTGAAGTGGAACCCAGCAGATGTAGCAGCACACTGTAATTGCTGCCTATTTCCTGTCAGTCTGATTAAGTTGCATTGTCCCAGCTCCAAGTGTAAGAATCAGTGGCTTCCCATCGGGCACAGCATGGGACAGTGGGCTGGGGAGGGGGGAATAACTACAGGCCCCTCCTGCTTGTCCTGTTAATAGTGTAGACATACAGTATACCTTGATGACATATAAAATCAATAGGACGGTGTGGATTCGGAGCACACTGTAAGCCATCTCCTTAAAGTTAGACCCCAGGAAGGCCATGTAAACAATAACACCTTAAAATCTGAGGCTTGGTGAGTAAATCTGCTAAATCAAGAGCCAATGACACAAACATGCATTTTTAAAGAAAGATGTACGTTTAATTTCAATATAAATATGACTGGAGCTGAAATCGGCTTAGTACTTTCAGTTCTTCCCCAGTCCAACTGTATACTATGATTTTTACACCAAGCAGTTAGTGGGCAAGTATTTATTAGACAAACAAGAAAGTCCATTGTGGTAGGATTTGGAGGGGATACCCAGAGGACACTTTATGGCTCACTTGGAGAGATAACACTAACCTAATTTGAAACAATTATAGGGCTGGGGAGATAGCTCTGTAGAATAGGTGCTTGCCTGGCAAACACAGGGTCCTGAGTTCAATAAATAAATAAATAAATAAATAAATAAATAAATAAGTAAATACAATTACACAGAATTCAGAGATAAATTGGTAAAGAGTTTAGGGAATGAATAGAATAATGAATCCTGGGGACATATGAAAGAGTTCTCTTGTAGTTAGATATGGTAAATTGACACTGGTCGTCAACTTGTAATACCTGGCTGAATCTGCTGACTCTGAGAGTGGCTATCATTCACTGTGGAGGAGCTGTGGTCCTTTGAGCATCGCTTCCTGGTTTCAAAGGGAAGATGGTACACGGTTTAGGGTTCTGAAGTAGCTTGTCATACTGACCATCCTGATATGGACTTAGATGTTCTCATTACTATTTTTTTTCTCTGTATTTAGTACAGGGTCTCCTGGGTCTCACTATGTAGGTCGGACTCTTAGTGATTTTCCTGTTTTCAGACTCCCAAGTGCTGGGATTACAGGCCTGTGCCACCATGCCCAGTTTCAATTGCCATCTCAGTGACCCCTGGGTGCAGAGCTGGCACAGCACGCTGGGGATTGAACCTTGGCCACTGCGCTCTGCCTAAGCAGATGCTTTAGCCTGCTGAGCTATCAGGCTGGTCCTTCACATTTCTCATTATTGGAGGAGGTCGGGACCTCATGTGGCTGAAGACGGCTGTGGTACCTTTGCGGGAGCTCTAGTGCTCACCTTAAGTGTCCTTCCTGGCACTAGTGTAGATCTCAGCCTGATGGCATAGGTCATTCATCCCACTGGCACAGACTTTGTAGCTTCCCTCACTGACCCTTGGGCCCTCTCAGCACAAGTCCATAAAACAGGCTTGCATAAGGCATCGTCATTGGCTGTAGATTTTCAGCTGGTCCGAGGCAGGACATTGGTGTTGGACTGAAGCCTCCAGCTGGCTTATTTGGTCTTTAGTATGTAGACAGATATCCTTCCTTCTTTTTGTATATGACTCTTTGGATGACTATTATAAAAATAATCCTACAGATTATGTGTCCTGTATTATTATGTTTTCCCTGCAATCTTTTACCACAATGATGGAGCTTGAAACAGGCCTTCAAAAATAGGTGGAGGGGTACTTGGGTGATAGCTCAGAGGCACAAGTGCCTGCTTGGAAAGTGCAAGGTCCTGAATTCAACCCCCCCCCCAAAAAAAAAGTTGGAATGGGAATAAAAAGAGGGAGGTCAAAGGAATGAAACCACAGAGATAAAAATTGTTGAGGTGGAAATGAGCTTGGGAGACTGAGAAGAGCTGTATCTAGCTTGACTGGGCAATTTCAGAATACAATTAAACCATAACTTGTTTTGGTATACAGTGTTCTAATAAATGCACTGATGTGCATTTATTTTTATAAATAAATATAATAATGATTGCTATCAACATAAACTCACCAATTGATTTAGTTCGACATGAGAAGCCTCTGATGTGCATTTTCTTAGCAAAAATATGTGTGGTGATACAAATGTTAGTACAGGCACAAGAGTCATGCTATAACCTGAGTATTTGGTCCATATGAGGTAACTTGGCTACTCCTGTGTGTTACAGAGATTCTGTGACTCTCATGTAAATACAGCCGACACTGACATATGGTGAGTGAACCCAAAGTTGCTGTATCATGTAGCCTGTAAACAATTTGGATTCCTCAGCTAAAAGGGGACCTAAAAGGACATTCATTTTGGAATCTGCCCTCAGTAGAGCTGCAAGAGCAGATGAGAGCCACATTTAATTATTTTAGTCTCATGCAGAGAGGACTAAGAGCACAGTAAGTAAGGAAATTCAGGGAAGAGAGTGAGTGCTGACTTACAGCTGCCAGCAGTCACCGTATCCCATCTCTTGAATGCAGGTCTGATCAAGCTTGATGTTAAGCTCATGTCCTGATGCAGTGTGTTTCAGCTGGGCCCTTACTGTCAATGTGTGTGTACAGAGATTCCACTTAATAACTCTCAAGCTAATGAAAAAATTTCAGAGGTTGAAAAAACAAGATCAGCCATTCAATCAATGATTAGATCTGTGTGGGCCATGAAATAATGTTGAAATGTTCACGGACCTGTAAGTTTCCATGAAAGGACATATTTCCTTTTTCTTTGTATCAGGCTCGGAGTGATACTTGAGACTAAGTTAACTGATGCCATGGGAATAGAAGCTGAGACGTCCCCACCGCCTGGGCCACACAGAGCCCAGTTCGGATCTCTCTCAGTAAGCGTTCTCCTCCCCGGACCCTTCAGCCACCGGAGGTTTGACCCTGTGCACTGTCTCCACCCTGTGAACCACACAGAGCCCAGCTGCAGCAGGAATAAGCTGAGAACAGCAGCCAGACCCAACTAGGCACATCTGGACAGGAACAAGCTTGGTACATCCAGACCCAAATTTTGTTAGGTACTAACGGCATAATTTCACCAAAGTGCAGAGATCACTGCTATACAAAATGACAAAGAGAAGGAGCAAGATGCAACCTCAGGCCCCAAGCCCATGAAGAACAAATACAGGAGACACTACCATGGAAGCTAATAGGAATCATGCACCTGAAACCTCTGAATTGGTAGCACGTTAGGTAGACAGAAAAGTGCAGAAACGTATAGAGCAACTCAGATCAGAGAAAACATCTAAAGTAAAAAAAGAAATGCATGAATTAATAGTATCTGAAGAGGAAAAACAACTGCAGAAATGCATATTATCAGATCACAGTGTAATGAAACTGGAAATAAATGACAAAAGAAACCACAAGAACTCCAGAAATACATGAAAATTAAACAACACTCTTCTCAGCGATCAGTGGCTTACAGATGAAATTAAACAAGAAATTAAACAATATCTACAATTTAATGAAAATTAAAAAACAAGCTACTGGAATTTATGGGATGCAATGAAAGCAGTTCTTAGAGGGAAATTTATAGCTCTGAACTCACGCGTTAAGGAAACAGAAGGGGAACAAATAAATACATAAATGCAGCACCTAAACAGACTAGAAATGGAAGAGTAAACGAAATCCAAAGCCCAAAGACAAGAGGAAATTGTAAAGATTAGAGCAGAAATCAATTCAATTGAGACAAAGAAAACAATACAAAGAATTAACGAATCCAAAAGCTGGTTCTTGGAAAAATTAAATAAAATTGATAAGCCCCTAACTAACCTCATCAGAGAGGGAAGAAAGGACTCAAATTCAAGCAATAAGGAATGAAAAGAGTGAAATTACTACAGACCCAGAAGAGATTCAGAGGATCATAAATAGCTACTTTGAGAATCTTTACTCTCACAGAAATGAAGACAGATAAAATGGACAGATTTCTAGAAAAGCACAAATTTCCCAAACTGAATCAAGAAGATATAAGAATTCTCAATAACCCAAAAACAGCCAGTGAAATACAAAATGCAATAAAAAGCCTATCGATAAAGAAAAGTCTAGGACCTGATGGATTCACCGCTGAATTCTTCCAGAAATTTACAGAAGACATAATTCCAGTACTCCTCAAACTCTTCAATAAAATTGAAAAGGAAGCAGTCCTTCCAAAATCATTTCTAGATGCAAGTATTACACTGATACCAAAACCAGAGATAGGTACAACTAAAAAAGAGAAATATAGGCCAATTTCTCTCATGAACATATATGCAAAAATTCTCAATAACATCCTCACCAGTAGAACACAGCATTTAATCAAGAAGATTATACAACACGACCATGTAGGATTCATTCCAGGGATACAAGGATGGTTCAATACACACAAATTTATAAAGGCAATACACTATATCGATAGAGTCAAGACCAAAAATCACATGATCCTCTCAATTGATGTCCAAAATGCCTTTGACAAAGTCCAATACTCATTCATGTTCAAAATTGGAATAAAGGGCCTCTACCTCAACCTGATAAAAGCCATCTACAACAGTCCAACAGCTAGCATAATTCTAAATGGGAAAAACTGAAGTCTTTTACTCTGAAATCTGGTACAAGACAAGGATGTCCTCTATCACCACTCCTATTCATATAGTTCTGGAATCATTAGGTATAGCCATTAGACAAGATAGAGAAATAAAAGGAATAAAAATAGGTAAAGAAGAAGTAAAACTATCCTTATTTGCAGATGACATGATAATCTACTTGGAAGACCTAAAGAACTCCATCAAGAAGCTACTAGAATTAATTCACAAATTCAGTAGCATAGCAGGTTACAAAGTCAACACACAAAGTCAGTAGCATTCCTGTACACAGATAACAAATGCACTAGGAGAGAAATTAGAGAAATAGGACCTTTTATGGTAGCACCGAAGAAAATGAAATACTTGGGCATTAAACTAACTATGGAAGTAAAAGACCTTTTCAATGAAAGCTACACTACTCTGAAAAAAGAAAACCTAGAAGATTTCAGACAATAGAAAGTTATTCCCTGCTCCTGGATAAGAAGAACCAATATTGTGAAGATGGCCATACTCCCTAAATTATTATAAAGATTTAATGCAATCCCTATCAAAATACCATCAACATACCTCACAGACCTGAAGAAATCATTCCTAAATTTTATTTGGAACCAAAAAAAAACCCAAAATTGCAAAGACAATTCTCGGCAATAAAGGTACGGCAGGAGGCATTACAATTCCTGACCTAAAGTTATACTACAAAGCTACAGTGATAAAATCAGCACAGTATTGGGAAAAAAATAGACCTGAGGATCAGTGGAACAGATTAGAAAATGCAGAAGCAAATACAGACACACTCAGTCATCTTATCTTTGACAAAGGGGCCAAACTTGCTTACTGGAAGAAAGATAGCCTCTTTAACAAATGGTGCTGGAAAAACTGGCTCTCTACATGCTGAAAACTAAAACTTGACCCAAGTTTATCACCATGTACTATAATAAAAATAGATTAAAGATGTAAATATTAAAAGAGAAAGATTAAATCTCCTGGAAGAGAAAGTGGGAGAAAATTTTGAAGACATCAGGGTAGGCAAAAAGATTATGGACAAAAACCAAAATGCGTTTTTAAAACTTGAAAGAATCAACCAATGGGACCTCCTTCAGCTAAGAAGATTTGCACATCAAAAAAAAAAAATTACCAACAGAGTGAAAAGACAACCCACAAATTTTGAAAAGATTTTAACTAATAAGTATTCAGACAAAGGTCTTCTATCTACAATTTATGAAGAACTAAGGAAACAGCAGGAGCAAAACTGTGCACTATGTACACAGGATGAATTAGATAATGGTTCTAAGAACCTTCAAAAGTTTTTTTCACATTGATAATAGCAGTGTACAACACTAAAACTATACTTAGAATGCCTGTCATTCTGGTCTTTTAGATTTGTGTTGCTTCTAACGTCATTTCAGTTACTGCTATACTGTCTCGCAAGTAAATGGTTGGTGCACAAGAAAACAAAAATGTGTATTAAATGAAAGTAAGAAACTAGGCAGTGCCGGGCATGGTGGCTCACGCCTGTAATCCCAGCACTCAGGAGGCTGAGGCAGGAGGATTGGTACGAGTTCGAGACCAGCCTGAGCTACAAAAGTGAGCTCAAGGCCAGCCTGAACTGCATAGCAAGACCCTGTCTCAAAAAAAAAAAAAAAAGAAACTAGGCAAAATGCAATAGGATTGACAGGCTACAATTTTGTACATCCTTGGATTTCTAAATGTCTGTGTAAGAATGTGTAACTGCTTTTATCACATTCTATAGAGATTTATTAGAGTATTAATGATGAATGGAAAATACCAATTCCTACTTAAGTCTAAGATGTTTGATATTCAGAAAGAAGTGACGTTAAGCTCAAGTACTTATGATACGGAGTAACAGCACCACAAAGCTTCTCTTCTGGAGGGTTAAGAATGTAAGTTTGCAGACCAAAAATTAGAGAAAAAGAAGGGCTACAAGTTTTATAATCTTTTGGCCCTAGCCTTCAAGGTCAGTGAGGACTCAGGACATAAGAGAATCCATTCTGTAAAATCCTATAACTCAATAGTTTCCCAAATTTTCTGCTCAAGGAGATTATGGGACCACAGAAGAAAGGGCTAAATGAAGCAGTGTGTCTAAGGAGAGTCAACTAGTGAGAAAACATTCTCTTAGGCTTTCACAGAGTGCAAACTGGTCAAGAAATGTCCGTAGCTCATCCAGACTGCTGACACTGACAGTTCTACAAAGCACTGTACATGGTTTCAAAGTTAATCCTGAGCGGATTTGACCTTGGAACATACACAAGTTAAATATTTTGTTATGCAGGTCTTGCTTTGACATGCCCTTTACCACCTAGCAGAAAAGTTTAACTATAAGGCATAAAATGTAAAGTTAGATTAGCATGCTGAGCTGTAAAAGGCTTAAATCAACAGCTTCCAACATTGGCTGTTTCACTGGTAACCCACTGAAATTATGCAACACTGGGCTATGTATACAACTACTTCCTCTTAGTTCAAAGAGAAGTTTTTTTTTTTTTACCAATTTCGATTAGAAATTTTATCACGTCTACACCCTGTGCTCTGTATAACTACTACAACACCAATATGCATTGTATCCATTATTGTGAATGTATTACTAACGTGTTTTGAAACTGTCAGATTGTTATTTTTTATTAAAAGTAATACTTTCTGTTTTTTTTTTTTTTTTTAAAGAAGAAGCTGATGGGGCTGGGAGATAGCTCCATGGCACAAGTGGCTGCTTGGCAATTGCAAGGTCGTGAGTTCAAACCCTGGTCCTGAGAAAAAGAAAGAAAGAAAGAACAGAAGCTGAGACAAAGAAAGCCAACCTGACTTAGATAACTGTTTGCCTACGTCTCCTATTTTCTAAGCTCATTTTTTTCCCTGTGTCGCTGGAGAAATTCCACAGACCCTCAGTACTTTCTAGCTCTACCCTCTTAGGAGAGTTCACCCATGTTTACAAGTGCAGCACCACTGGTATCCATGTGGCATCTGTGATTTACTCTCCCCTGACTCCTGGGATTGGCTTTATGGCTTTCCATTGTAACATTCTGCTCTTGCTTTCAGGTAGGGTGATCTCATGGCCATGGTCAGCCCTGACCAACATCTTCTGCTACACGATGTTAGCTGCTGGGTTATCCTCAGCTCCTTCCAGTGTCATTCTTAGTCTCTCTTAGTCTGAGGACACACAGTGACTTCCTCCTCAAAGATCGCTTTCTATAAAGTGGCATGTTGGTTTCTATTATTATTCCACAGGAGCTTGAAATAAGTCTTCGGTGGGAATAATGGAAACAAAATTTAACATCATCAACTATTTGTGAAATAGCTCTTCCATTCACACAATAGTGCTTAGTTTTTGAACCAACATGTTGTCACTTTGGGTTGTGTAGGATGTACCTTATCTTGGACCTTCTCATAAACAGATGCATGACAAAAGAGCATACTTACTTGCCCTTACATATCGTACTTACTGTTTTTCACATATCACTATCTTAAGTAGGGATAACATGTATTAAAAGTCTCCCTATTTCAAAATAAATGTTTGCTAAAGAGGAAAATAGCACTGGACATGGTGGCACAAGCCTGTAATCCCAGCACTTAGGAGGCTGAGGCAGGAGGATCAGTAATAAGTTTGAGACCAGCCTGGGCTACAAAAGTGAGCACAAGGTGAGCCTGAGCTGCATAGCAAAATCCTGTCTCAAAAAAAAAAAAAAAAAAAAAAAAAAAAAAAAAAAAAAAAAAAAAAAAAAAAAAAAAAAAAAAAAAAAAAAAAAAAAAAAAAAAAAAAAAAAAAACGTATAGAGAGGAAAATAGAAAAGCTTAATAAAGAGCAATGATATTTTATGAGTATAGCAGTGTTTATACTTTTTGTATTATGTATAAAACATTAAACTACTTTATTCTTTCTGTATAACTTATTATCACTGATAGGACTATTTTATTTTATTTGTTTTGTTTTGTGGGACTAGGGTTCAAACTCATGGCCTTGCACTTGGCAGACAAGCATTGTACCACGGCGCTGTCTCCCCAGCCCCTATGATAGGATAATTTTATGACAAAGTATATTCACTTTGTTTTTAAGAGTGTGGAACATATGTCCCCTAAGATGTGTATGATGTGAAAGTGCTGGAAAAAGTGGGGAAAAGTTCATAGTATGTTGGGGTATAATGAAGAACTTGAGCATCTTAGACTTTTAGGAAAACAAATTTCAAAAACTTATAGAAATAATAAATACCATATTTTGACCAACATTCCTTTAAAAAAAAAAAAAACCAGAACTAGGGCTTGGGTATATCTCAGTGGTAGATTGTTTATCTAACTTGTGCAAAGTAACAAAATAAAGAGTATCAAAGCTGTGAACAGGTAAGAGGGTCACAAAAGGGAAATTCTGTTGTAATGAGAAATGCCTTAGATGAAGTAGAGTTGAGAACATTTAAAACAGAATGTACTGGGGCCTGGCGGGATGGCTCAGTGGTCTAAAGCACCTGCTTGGGAAAGCTTGGGGAGGCTTCAGAGACCGTGGTTCAATCCCCAGCACCACATGCTGTGCCAGCCCTGACCTCAGGGCAGGCTGAGCTGGCCATAAAAATGAGTGAATAAACAAACAAAGGTTCTGAAACAAGAAAAAAATAAAAAATAAATAAAAATTATATATATATATATATATATATATATATATATATATATATATATATATATATATATATCACAGACTCTATGGTCATTCTGGGATTGGCACTTGGTGTCATAAAGACCTGGGCTGAGTCCTTACTTTTGAGTTGAGTTGAGTTACCTCATACTCCTGAGGTAACTTATTGCAGGATTTCTCAACTTCAGCTGTTGATACTTTGGACCAGGTAACTCTTTGTTGAGGGTGGCCATGGCAGTATTGCAGGAGTTTCACTTTAGCAGCATCTTTAGCCTCTGCTAATTATAGTCCTCAGTCTCCACCTGTGAGATAAGTATCACCTAAAATATCAGCAAACATTACCAAATGTCCCTGTGGTCTGTGTGAAAAAAAGCCTCTTTGGCCAATTAAAAAGTATGTATTTTTAAAAACAAAACAATTCTACAATAATATGCTTCCAAGTAGTGCAGACATTGTGTTTAGACAACTAAAACCAAGAATTTGGAGGAAGTTATCAAACCACATTAAATCATTTCAATTTTTTTACCAGCTGAGAAAGTTTACATTGACATCCCATTAATAGTTGATAGTTTTTTTGAAGTAGCAGAGTTTTGCAAGCTGTGGAATGGTAGAATTGATGAACATTTCCAACAAAATTATATAGTATATCTCTAAGCAGGTGATTTAATTTGGAAAAGAAAGTATACTTATAGGATCTATGATAGGCCTGCAAGAACTAAGACAGCCAAACAACCTAATTTCTCCTTCCTCTTTCTTTTCCTCTCTCTCTCTCTCTCTCTCTCTCTCTCTCTCTCTCTCTCTCTCTCTCTCTCTCTCTCTCTCTCCTAACTAAATCAGGTAATATTCTGATACTAACCAGGTGCACCGCTTGTGGTTCTAAACGTTACCACCAAAGGTTACTTTCAGAGCCCAGGCTTGGATGCCAGCAAGTTGGGATCCCTGGGCCACACAGATCTTTAACTCACTCCTACCAATCCAGGTAATTCTTCTGACACCCTCAGACTTAACAGTTCAATAGAATTACTTACAGAGCTCAGAAAAACAGTGTTTACGGTCATAGTTGCACTATCAAGGATCATTGTGAACAAAGCCCAAAAGCGAGCACACAGCCGGTGTCCTCTTTTCAGAGACCAAGCACTGTCACTCTCTGGTGGCATAGCCTTGTATTCACCTACCAGGAAATGAGTGACCTTCAATTCTTTTCTTTTTTGTTACTGGGGATTGAACTCATATCCCTGGGTTTGCCAGTAGGCACTTATGCTGATGGGCTATCTCCCAGGCCTAGTTTTTGGGGAACTTCATTCTACAGATACAGTTTAGGAAATCATTGGCTATATAGTTGACTTTGATTTTCAGACTGTTTACTTTTCTAGACGTCCCAACCCCAGTCATGTGGCATCCTTTCTGGTCACCAGCCTTTATCTTAAACCTACTGAGGTGGGGGTCATGGTGAATCACCTCATTAGCACAAATGAGATACCCTTATCATTCAGGAAATTCCAAACATTTTGAAGCAACTTGTCAAGAACCTGGAACAAAGGCCAAAGTATTTACTATACTACACATAAATTTGTAGAGAATCTTAAAAATTTGAGTTCATATCAGTTAAGCCAACTGATACAGTATCTGTGTACTTTGTAGGAGAAGATATAAAATAGCAGTTAGGTAATGGTGTGGTAAGTGGTGTTATAAGTATTTGAATAATTATATCCAAAATCTTAAATTAGTCTATTTGCACAGAGGAACAATAATTTAAAGGGGCCCCAAAAGGTATGCTTAGCAGACTTTTGAAGAAACTTATGAGCTGCAACAATGACTTACCCATACAAAATAAAAATTCAAAAACACTTGGTTTTGCAGTGCTAAGCTGAGTATCTCCACAGCCACTAATGTTCCCTTTGTCTTTCTTTCTGCTCCCACACCTTTTCTTCTGTTCCAAAGTTTACTTCATCATCCAGGCAAGTGACTGCAACGTCGACTATCACCATCAGGAAGGAGGAAAAAGGAAGCAAGTTCGTGTGCCGGCCGGACCTGCTGACTGCCTGCGTCTCCTTGACTAAGCCCTCCCAAAGTCTGCAAAAACTCATGGACTTAAAACTAAGTCTTTTTGCTGCAAGAGAAATCAGGATATATCGTTTTTATTTTTCAGCTAAGCACAGAGATAGTTTTACGTCTAAAAACAAACACACAAGCAAACAAAGTAATCAACAAGTGACAGTGGGATGACTACATCACTAGGATTTTATATTGAAATTAACTTAAAAACATTTAAAAACTATATTTTTAGGATAAGTCCAAATATTGCTAGCTAACAGACTATTAAGTTTAATCCAATAGTGTAATAGAAACAATAACAATCAGAGTAAGAATTACATCAAAAATTCAAAGATGGTATAATACCTAAGATCATTCTGTCATGCCTGAACTCAAAGTTAAGCTGTAGTGGATCTTTCTTGATAGAATTTTTTTTTGTTCTCATTTTTCAAAATTATGAGCAATACTGTGACAAGTGTGCAAAAAAGGCCATTCTAAATATCTTTAGCCTTTTAAAATGATTTAAAGAAGTAGTTTTTGAAAATGAAATCGATTGGCTACAATGAAAGCACACTTGACATTTTGTTAAATCTGACAATTCGCCCCTCAAAATGCACGTGTCAGTTCAGTGTTGTAGAAGTGTCAGGTGGTGCCTATTTTATTTCATGACTTTTCCTAATGGTATTATCAAGGTTTTAGAAAAACAGTCTTTCATGGTCAGATATGGAGAAGTAATCATCCTAATAAAAGGAATAAAACTGGTTTTATTTTTTTTTTCCTTTACTCTAAACATTGTTGTTTCACTTTTGTCAATTTTCTATTGGGTTTGTGTTCCCCTTAAACACATTAAATGTTCTCACCTCCTCCTTCTTTTTTTTTTTTTTTTTTCTTTGTGTGTGTGTGTGTGTCTTTCTCCTGCTGAATGAAGGAAATAATTTCTACACTAAAAATATCTTCTTTAGTTATTTATGCTTTAGATATTTTATTTTGTTTATGACATCTTTTCTGATAAGGAATTAATTTTTTTTTCCATTTTAAATCTACTTTAGGGGCCTGGCAGGATGGCTCAGTAGTCTAAACACCTCGGGAGATAGCTCCGAGGCACAAGTGCCTGCTGGGCAAGTGCAAGGTCATGAGTTTGAACCCTGGTCCCACCAAAAAAATAAATAAATAAATAAATAAAAATAAAAAAAATAAACACCTTCTTAGGAAAGCTTAGCAGGCTGCAGGGACTGCGGTTGGATCCCCGGCACCACATGCTGCGCCAGCCCTGCCCTCAGGGCAGGCTGAGCCAGCAATAAAAATAAATAAACAAACCAAAGTTCTGAAACAAGAAAAAAAAATTGTTTAAAAAGAAGAATTCAAAAATAAAATAAAATAAAATAAAATAAATCTACTTTATTTTTTTTTTTCTTTTCTTTGTTGCTGATGGACTTAGAGTCCTACCATAAAAAACTCTTGATAGCAATCATGTGAAAGATTTTTCTTTTTTTTCTGATATTCTTTTCTTAATTTAAATGTTTAGTCCATTTCAGTTTGCCTTTCTGAGTGGTATGACATGGATATGCTGTTTTCTCCTTCTTGGCACTTAGGTCTTTCTCTAGTTGTCACTGAAATGGCGTCTTTATCACACAGTGAAGTGTCATATACATTTTATTATAAATATTTTGGGCATATGTGAATATTAACTGATGATCAATTAGTAAAATTTGCATAAATGGAGAGATATATTATATTTCTAAATTTAAAAGATAAGTACTGGGTAATTTTGGATTCTTTCCATATTTATGTAAGATTCAGTGTCTCCCCAAAATCTAATAGAATGTTTTTGAGCGTGATTCATTGATTTGATATTTCACCTGAAAGAAGTAGCTAAACCAAGGAGACTGAGGAAAGAAAATATTATAAAAAGAAGTTAACTAATGGGATATAAAAATAATATGTATAGGCAAAATAATTAAAATAGAGCAAGGCAATCTATACAAAGAATGGAGAGATAAATATAAAAATGTCTTAAGAAATGTGGTTGTTAGAGTCTGGGGTAATGGGAGAAAAAAACTTTTTTAATCAAAAGAAAGAAAATCTAAGCAATAGACTATTAAAAATTGATGGAATGTAAAAATATGCATCATTTTTTTTAAACAGGAGAGGCCTAAAATATTATGATCCAGTTACTTCTATAAAAATATAGCTAGTTCTTAATTCCTTATATGAGGTATGGCTAAAATACGGTAAACATTTAACCTCTTAAAAACTATATTTCAGTGGAAGACATTTTGGCCGTAATCCCTCTCAAAACATGCCTTTGTGCTCTGAACACATTTGTCCTATTGTTCCTGCCATTTCTGAAGCTCTTCTCTTTCATGTCTCTATTTATGCTGTTGTGGCTTCCCTGATTTCCTAAACTGACTCAACATTTACCTTCCATGGTCATTTTGATGTTAGGGAAAAGCCAGAAGTCGCATGGTGCCAAATCTGTAGGATGAAGTAGATGAGGTTGTGTGGTAATGCTTCAGTATAACAGAGATTGCTGTGAATGGCTGACCAACAAGGGATGATAAAAAAGCACTGTAAGTACTGATTTTATAAGTAAGTACTTCAAATAAAAGATGCACTGTATCCTCCGTGAAGCCTCCTCCCTTTGAATGCATCTGTCCTGTCATTCTTGGTCATATGTCTTCTACTGTACAATGCTTTTATCAATTTATACACTTACCGTATTTTTCAACCAACTCATACGTGGATAGGTTAGAGAGTTAAATGTAAAACAACACAAAGTAAAAAATATGTTAACAAAGACTGTAGACAAGTGTTTGTTTGGTATTGCAGGTTTAGGACCTTTTTAAATGTTAAGATAAGGGAAACATCATTGAAAAAAATTTTCAAATATGGCATTATATAAAATACAAAACTCCATATATCAAAATGTCTTATGCAAAAAGCACAAGGCATATTACCAGTTGTGGAAAACATTCTTAATATATTTTTTAAAATCAATAATAAAAACATGCAAAATCAACAGAAAAATGCACAAAATGTGGTAATATACAAAAAAGAAAGATTAATGATCAGTCAAGACAACAGTGTTTTCCCCATTCCTAATCAAAGGAATTTAGACTTGTTTAACTGGGATAATTTTTTTTTTACCAATTTTGCAAAAATTAAAAAAAATAATATCCATCGTTTGCAAGGAAAAACCCAAAGCCATCATTCAAGCTGTGACCAAGAATGTATATTCTTCCCAGTTTCCTGAAGTTCTGTACAATATAAAAGCCTTGTTTGTTTTTATTTCTGTCCAGTAATTCTACTTTTAGCAAACTTTCAAAGGAAATAAGAAAATGTGTATGCAGAATGTACATGTGAATTTCACATAGTAGTGTTCTTTTAAAAAAGTATTATGAAGTATTTTACATAAATAAGAAGTACAAAGACTAACGCAGTGAATCCTCATGGACCCCACATACAAGATGAAAAATAAATCATCCATAGAGCTGAAAGCCTTTATCTTCCTCTAATAGTTTTGAGTCCCTCACCTTCTGCGTGGAAGTGATGTCTAATCAGGAAGTGATGTCATTGACGTACGAATATCATGTGTATTGAACCTTGAGGAAATTCAATTATGATATGCAGAAAAAATGAAATATCAGGCCAGTGAGATGGCTCAGCAGTCTAAAGTGCCTGCCTAGGCAGGCTTAGACAGCCACGGAGGCTGCAGTTTGATCCCTGGTACCATGTGCTGCATCAGCCCCACCCCCAGGGCAAGCTGAGTCAGCTATATTTTTAAAAAAAGATGAAATATTTTTTAGTAAACTACATAATTTTATTTTGTGTTGTACATATAATACACACTGATAATATATTCTATTTAGAAAGAGTCTCAAAATAAAACTAAAAGTGATCCATGGTTTTCCAGCTAGATTTAACCATTATTCTTTGTTATAATGTCTGATGCCTGAACTGATTTCTTTATCCTGAAATTCTTAAAAATGTATTTAGTAGAGGGTCTACATGGTCTCACTACACAGATCAGACTCCTGGTGGTTCTCTTGTTTTCAGCCTCCCAAGCCCTGGGATTGGAGGCCACGCTCAGTCTCAGATTCGTATCAGCACGCCCTGAGGGTGGTTTATCCTGAGTTTTCAACGTTTCAAATCTAAATCATTTTGTTGAAAGAGGAATGGCAAATTCAAGTGGAATCCAGAGCAGGCTTGAGCTCGAAGGGTACATATGCTGAGAAATGGGGCATCCAGAGGTTCAAGGGGATGGACAGAGGAGGCAAGTGACTGACTGTAACTCTCATGCTGCTTAAGGCCGGCCTCGGGCCAGCATGGAATCCCCAGAGCAGGCTAAGATTTCAGGGACTGGAAGGAGTCCAGTTACTATAGTCACACTGTAGCACCCAGCAAGGGTCACACTCCACAAAAATACCAAAGCCCGCCGGGCGTGGTGGCGTACGCCTGTAATCCCAGCACTTGGGAGGCTGAGGCAGGAGGATCGGTGCGAGTTCAAGACCAGCCTGGGCTACAAAAGTGAGCTCAAGGCCAGCCTGAGCTGCATAGCGAGACCCTGTCTCAAAAAGACAAAAAAAAAAAAAAAAAAAAAAAAAAAAAAAAAAAAAAAAAAAAAAAAAAAAAA
>PVJA010003877.1:0-27282 GCA_004027025.1 Myocastor coypus | reverse complement strand
CTCTGTTAACTTGAGCACTTTAATATGTGGTGGGTTTTATTTGCTTGTTTATTTATTTTACTCACTTCAAAATTTAAGATACTTTGGGGCTGTTTCTCTCCCATGCCTCATTGTAAGGATCTGATTTGTTCTGTAGTTGTCTTGCTCCTCATCATAGAGTTCTGCCCAGCTAGAAGCTTCACCACTGGTATTTACTTGGAGGCTTTAGAGTCAGGATTGTCCCCCAGTCTTCTTACCCCTTGTTTTTCTGATGACTGTGACACTACTCTGGGTGTCCATCCAAGTTCCCACACTCAGCTGAGAGCCCCAGGAAAAGCTCATCTCAGATGTCTGATCCTGGTTGGGTCCTGGTTCCTTTGCCCCCTGACCATGGGTGAGCACCAGTGAAACAGTAAATATTTCTTTAGAGCAACAATTAGCTAATTGTTGTCTTGTTCTTATGGAGCAGAACCATAGTGACATCCTGTATTCTGGGAACAATCACAAAATGTGATTCTCTCTCTCTCTCTCTCTCTCTCTCTCTCTCTCTCTCTCTCTCTCTCTCTCTCCCTCCCTGTCTCTTGTGGTTCCAGGGACTGAACTAAGGACCTTGCACTTGCCAGGCAACCGCTTATTCCACTTGGCTATCTCCCTGGCCTGATTTTCTCTCTTGAGTTCAAAGTTTCTGCAATATAATTGCACAAAAATTTGATCTAAACTCTTCATTTCTTTTCTCTTGGACTTATTTAAATTATTGCACAACAAAAGCAAATGTAGAATGTGAAATTAGGGCCATAATTCTCTTATTGTTATCACACGTAAAAATACACATGCAAAGTAAAACCTCTAATATGTGGCAAACACAAAATTCTTCAAAGAACACACATCTAAAAAAAAAGAGTTGGATCCACTTAACATTTACCAAGTCTGTCAACTTTTCAAATAAGTGGACCAGACACTGTAAATGTGATTTGTTTCAAGTTCCAGAAAAAAAGAGGAGCTGAAAAGGATTGTCCCACAAAGAGTGAGGAGCAATAGTCTAGTAAAGTGAGATGTGACATGAAACAATAAGGTAGTACTAGTAAATATGATTTTCACTCAGTTCAGTGGCATTTCTTCACACACACACACAGAGAGAGAGAGAGAGAGAGAGAGAGAGATAGAGAGAATATGAATGTAAACTTAGGTTACTAAAATTTGCCTGCCCATGGTATAAGCTTAACTAATGTTTGATGAGTAAATACAACAGGGCTACTTTAAACTCCAAGTACTGCAAATAGAACATCAAACATGTTAAGTTCAGTTACACAGAATGTCATTCCACTGGCAACCTTTTCTCCCCTTACAGAAACTTCCTAGCTTCCATCTGCAGTACTAGTCCTGAGCCTGATGCCTGCCCTGGCTGAAGCTGATATTAATAGGTGGTGTCGATGCTGACCATGTAGTGCTTGCTGTTCACCATGGCTCTGTAAGTGGCACCGCTGCATTTGTACATTCATGGCCACAAAAACAGCACATAGCTGTAGGAGGTACAGTAAATCACGGAGCTGTTGGCGCTGGAAAAGCTGCCTAGCTGCTGGAGAGGTGTGTCAGATCTTCATACTGCAATAAGGCATTCAAGCAACAAAGACTTAAAAGGGAAAAAATCCACTTTATAAATGCAAGTAGGAAAAATAAACGAATATCAGATTTTCCACAGCACAATATGAATCAAAGGGACAGATCAAGACATATTTTGATATTTTTGTCTAAATTACTTAAAATTTTGGGTATCACAATTCATGAAGGAAATGAAAGTCACAGAGCAAAATGGGAACACATTGCTTCAATTATAACAAATCACTAATTTGAGGGCACTATATAAGTTGATTAAAAAAGCACTTAAGGCTTCTACAGAAAACTGGGCAACAGGCATTAATAGATAATCTACAAAAAAGAAATTGGCTAATGAGCACTAACCTTACATAAGCACAAAGAAAACAACAAATTCTTTTATCAAACAAGAAGAGGGCTTTGGGCAATGGTAGTAGTCTACACTAGAGAAACTGGCAAGGTAGCACTATTTACATGGTGCTGCCTGCACTGGAGATTGCTACAACTGCTCAAAATCAATTTGAAAATATACTTCAAAAACAATAAAGGCATATATGTAGAAATATATTCTGCAAAATTGTCAACCTCAAGGATTTATGTACTCAGATTTTCATTTTAGCATAGTATATAATATCAAAAACAGGCCTACAAATATTGAACAATAGAGAATTATGTTATATTGATGTGATGTAAAATTAGACAGTCACTCAGAATGATCTGTGACATCATTTCTAGTGACATGGGGGAAATAAATGTAAAAAGCAGAATGCAAAATTTTATACCTAGTAAGGTTTAAAAAATGCAAAGAGATTATAAGGCAGTCACTGAAATATTAAAAGTGGTTAACTCTTAGGGGTAGGAATAAGCTTATCTATATTAGAGTTTATTTTCTACATTGATACTGTCATAGTATTGCATCATTATTTTCAAATAAAATCTCTAGAATTAATCTATCTTTTATTTGGTAGAAAACATTGTATGAAAACATTTTCACGAATTATTTTGTAGTACTTTCTAAAGCAGAATTTCACAGCTCTATTCAAATGCAAATATTTATATGTGGTGTTAAAAATGGTTAAAATGTCTCCACTAAAAGCCAGGGAAGAAACAAAATTTTAACAGCTCAAGAGTAAAGTAAGGATGTAAACATTTTTGTTTTCTTTCTACCATCATTATTAATACCTGTAACAATTACACGAGGGACACTGTGAACCTTGGTTTCTTATAATTTCTCAAAGTGTCCTAATTTGATCGCAAGGTCAAAAAAGATTCTTGACATGAAGGTAACTTTCCATACCAGCTCTCCTCCACCTTCTGAGACATCATTGTCATCGCTTGCTTCTTTTAAAAACTGTCCTTGAAAGGCAGTCACTGTAGATTCACACACTAGTGAGAATCCTTGCTTTCCCCAGAGCCAGCCCCAGGCAAAAATGTTGGAGAACTGGGCTTCCTTTCCCTAGTCCAGCCTCTAGTTTTGTGCCCACTCTCTCCAAATCTGCTTTCGCATGCTTTAATCACATTAGATGTTGCTAACACTCTTACGCATCTACTGCACAGTAGACATTCTTTTAAGGGCTTTTGCTTCTGCTATGTTGTCATCACAAAAACCCTGCAAAGGTCTGTTTGACTCATTTTATGTATGAGAGTGGTGAAGCCCAGAGAGGTTAATAAAGTTGCCCGTGATCTTACAGCTAGCCATCAGCACTGCTCACAGCCAAGACTTTCTGATTTGAAAGCTGTTCTCATTCTCCCTGGGTTGGGTGGTACTTGAGAGTACCTTTTGCATGACCTTTCAATCATACTGTTTGTTTCTGATCCAACTAAAATTCAAATTGTTCTTAAAGTTGAAACAGCGTGAAACTCTTCAGTTTTCTCTTCAAAGAATATAAGTTTCTTAAAGGCTATGGGAATCTGCCCAATTATATCTAGTAGTCCTAGTAGTTCAAACAGAATCCAACAGAATACATTTGAACACTACTTGATATTCTCAAATTGTCACACCTTTTCCAAAATCTCATAATAGACACCAAGAAAATGCACGGACTTGTCTTTCTGTGGGCTTCACATCATTTCCTCACTAATCTAAAGATCCTCCCACAAGGTAATTCATTTCCCAGCTTCCCTCTGTAACTAATCAAGATTTAAAAACACCGATTCTTAAGGAATTCTTCTTTGCCCCTTAATCAATTCTAACTCTGCTCCTACCTAGCTGTATGCCTTCAGGCAATTTACTTTGGGCCTCTGAGATACAAGTTTTCTTCTTAAAAAGCCCCAATGAAAAATATTACCCTCTTACTAGGGCTGTGGGAGAATAAATGAGATAAAGCAAGGGTAGGTCTTCCAAGGGGTGGGGCACCGAGGGGGAGGGGGAGAGGGAAGGGGAGGGGGAGGGGGCTCAGGAAGGTATACTTCATTCAGCTACTCTCCTTTGCGTGGTCTTAAATTCTCTACTTCAAGGTCAGGGTTTTCTTCTTTTTCTCCAAGTTGCTTTGTATTTCCTGTTTTTTAATTCTTTTCAGAGAGACTGTGTTTTACAATCTTTTCATTGTGCATCACGCCACAGAAGACTTCACAAAGTTTGGGTAAATTTTTTTCCACCTCCCTTTATGCTTACCACCTCCCTGCCATGCACACTAATAAAAGGAAATAAAAACACCCTAAACAGGAAGCAAGGCTCTCAGTTTGTCCATTGCATAATTTGCTTTCATTGGTCAAAGGAATAATGTCAGAGGTAAGCTGCAAGGGGAGAAAGGAAGCTCTTTTCCCAAGTCAGCTTTCTAGTGTTCACCAGGAGTCAGCTGTAGCTCCAGCCCCCAGGCTGCGCAGGCCAGGCCCAGCCTCCCACTGGCCGAGGGACACCTGTACCTAGCTCCAGCGCAAGTCTGGCCAATATCAAGTATCTTGATTACAGAAACGCTTCTGGCAACAGTGATACAATGAGCTGGTGGAACGGAATCCCTCCTGCTCCGTACTATTTAATAGGAATTCCCTTTACTGATTTTATTCTAAGAAATTATTCTTCGTGGTTAAAACCAAAATTTAGGCTGTTAAAATCCTGAAGTCGGAGCAGAGCTCCATTCAACTCACGCCTAAGTTTCAGAATATGAACACTGTAATGGGAAAAGTTGCCCTATATTCTTGCTCCTGCATCCACTGATTTAGAAAATGCCAGGGGCCCAGTGGGTGTCGAATTTCCGAGGGTTAATCTCTGCCCCCCTCCCTCTCCGAAGCCCGGACAGTTGTTGCCTTAGTGTCTGCAGGGAAGTTTCCCCATGCCCCTTGGGCTGTCATCTGTCCACTCAACCCATCCCGGACATCGCCCTAAATAATCTGGGTGGAGAATGATGGTCCTGTCTTGGAGACTTCTCCGGGAAAGAGCGTGCGCGGCCGATCAGATTCCAGGGCTCAGATTTCACTTCCCGCAGGTCAGATGGCGGCAGAGTGATGTGCACAGCTGTGCCCGAGAGGTGCTCGGTCCCCAGCCGCCCGCCGAGGCCGCCTGGAAATTCTGCTGCACTGACGTGTGAGTCTTAGGCATACTCATTTTAGATATTGTAACCCTGTAGGGGAAAAATCAAATTTAAAAGCAAGAGTGAACCACGCACTGGGTCAGCGTCACCACGGAAGCCTCGTCCCCCGAGAGTCCGGCCCAGCGTTCACGCCGACCGGGCGCTCCGATGCGCACTCGCTGCCCGCGCCAGCCTCGCGCTGGTTTCTCCGCTTCCCGCAGCCCCGGCCCACGGCCGAGCGCCACGCGTCCGCCTGCCCTCGGGCTCCCGCGCCTCGGAGGGCCCCGGCCGGGCCAGCAGGGGCTGCCGCCGTTGCTCCTGGCCTGGGCGCGCGCCGGACCCGAGGAACCGTGGTAGCCTCGCCGCCCGAGCTGCCTGCGGCCCAGAGCCACCTCCCGCCGGGGGGACAAACCCGCGCTAGCCTCGCGCCCGGCGCCACCCCAGGTGTCAGCCGCTCGACTTTCCAGAGGGCACCCTGCCCGACGAAGCGTCTGCTTGCCCTTAGGGTGGCCCAGGGTTCAAAGTTCAGACTTGGGAAACGAAGAACTCTGTTCCCAGTCTTCTCGGGAGGGGCGAGGCGGGGATGGGCAACTGCCTGAGGTTTTAGTCTACGGAGCAAAACATTGAGCAGTCACATTGGCGCTTTATTTTCTTCCTGGAAACTCAACGAATTTATCTGTAAAATAAAATTTAAAACAATTACATTTCATGTGCTTTAAAGTGCAGAGTTGAAAAGCTGGCCTCATGAAGTGTCTCTCCGGGCTAAGCATCTACGATTTCGTGATCTCTGCGTTGAATCGTAGGATTAGAAGTGCATCCTTCTCTTAAAGCCCTCCACGAAGGGCCGTCTGTGGGGAGCAGGTACCAGAAGGAGAATTTCCCCTCTAGCTCTCTTAGGGCAGCATCTGCACACCTGGACGTCAGAGGCAGAAATACATAATCAGGAGCTCAAACAGGCAGGCTGTTCAGTCCTTCAGCACTCGCTGTGCTGTGACTCTGTCCACTAAGCTTGATATCACAAAGATAATGGATAGTCTGAGCTTCTCTTATTGCCTCATGTTTTCCAGAGAGAAAGAAAAAAGAAGCCAATTTTCTTCTTTAAAAACAGAAAAATCCATTCTGTTGATCAATTTAGATACACACACACCCACACACCCACACACACCCACACACACCCACCCACCCACACACACACACACACACACACACACACACACACCCCTAGCCCTCCCTGTGTGTTAAATCCTTTCCCTCACTCTCCACTGGGACAAGGTGGGGTGTTCTGGAAACTGCCCTTTTCAGTTGCAAGAAGGGAGAAAAATGTCAACTCATTCTCTCTCTCTCTCTCTCTCTCTCTCTCTCTCTCTCTCTCTCTCTCTCTCTTTCTCTCTCTCTCTCTGTCTCTGTTTCTCTCTGTCTTCCTCTCTTCTCTCCTGCCTCCCCCTCTCTTTCTCTTTCCTCTCCTCTTTTCTCAAAGACACAGGGTCATCTCAGGACCATTCTGTATGTCTTTTTGACACAGAACTTTCCAGAGCAAAGTCTTAAAACCAGCTGAGTTGAAGGCAGATTTTAGGTGTGCCCGATATGAGACATGTGATGCAGTCATGAAAAACAATCTAGAGTATTTTTACAGAATGGATTATCTTTGTTTATCTTAGCAAACCATTTCACATATGTTGTTGTTTGTGACCCACCCTTTTGCTGGGATACAAGAACAAACCTTCTCCAAGAGGGGGAGAAAAAGAAGATGTGTGAGCTCCCCCTGGTGCCTCACTGTATTCAGGCTGAAAGAACAAGGAAATGTGGCTACACTACTTTAGGAAACTGAAATAATCTAGATTATTTCCTTTTGAAAGATTCACTTCCATGCTGATAACAAAACGTCTCAGAGCAAGAACTCCAGGCAGTAGGCCTGAATTTTCCGTTACCTTAGGAGGCAGTGTTACCTGGTCAGAGAATATGTTTATATAGCAAAGATATAAATGAGGATGTGGCAACTGCCCTGGGAGTAGGATTATTTATGGAACCAAATCATATTAATATGATTAATTTTTGTACATTTTTCTTTGCATGAGTAGACATCATAAAGATATCATGGGAATATAGCCAATTTATCCCAATAATAATTTATAATGAAACCTTTCACACTTGGATCAAGCACTTATGTGAACCCCAGTCATCAGTAAAGGCAGCGGGGGACATTCCATTCAGTCCAGTTTAGCAGAAAATATTAACTACAGTGGTCTTCAACAATTTATCAACATGTATGTAGTTTATTTAGAGTATAAAAGTAGTATGAAACATGATCCATGCCCACACCTGAGCAAATCAGTATTAGAACAAATTTAAGTGTCCCTTAGTGACATTTAAAATAGATAGGTCAATGTTGTCAATAGGTGTGATAGTGCATGCCTATAATTCCATCACTCTAGAGGCTGAGGCAGGAAGATCACCACTAATTCAAGGCAAGCCTGGACTCCGCAACAACATCCTGTCTCAAAAAACAAAACAAGATGAAACAAAACCACATTATTTCCTCCTCAGTCTCTGCAGAGCTTTTGTTTTACTTTATCCTTTATGTGTGATTTTGGTGGAGTGGGCATCTTATAAAAGCAAGTAGAAAACTGAAGCCCATTCATAAAACCACATCAAGCTTTATTTAATCTAGTTCATAACTTTGAATTCATTGATTTTTATTTCTTATAACATATTCAGAGCCCTCCCCCCTCCTCACCCCTTATCTCTCTGTTAACGTCTTTCCTGTCGTCTGCAGTTTACCTCTTCTACCAGGCCATCCAGTGTCTGTGGCCCACTTTGTCTAGGAGAGACTCGTCTCTTTCATGGCCAACTCTTCACTTACACAAGTTGCTCCCTTTCCTAGTTCTTGTTTGTACAAATTGTCTACACCACCCAGTGGGTCATCTCCTCCAATCGATAAAGCTCACAAGCATGTGTGTTACCTCTGAATCTGAATCAGGAACTCCATGGAGAAAGGTAATGGCTTTTCCTTCCTCTGAATGTCCACTATCAAAGAGTGCTAATATTGCTTTACCAGTGCTTTATTAGATAAGTAGACTGAAATAATAACTTCGATGTCAACTCTGCCCAGTTTCTTTTTCTTTTGTGGTATTGGGAACTGAACTCAGGACCTCACACTTGCCAGGCAAGTGCTTGTGCTGCTAAGCTACATCTCCAGCCTGAAATAGTAACTTCAAGAGATCTGTTTACTCTCAAAAAATTTAAGTCTGTTTCTTTGATAAAAAATTGCCAAATTAAGGAACCATTTCCAGAATTTTAATTGATGTATCATTGTACTCTGCCTCCACCCCAAAAGGACTTAAAGTGGGATTAAAATATGAAAACTCGACAAGATTATTAATTCTGTCTCTGTGAGCTCTAAAATTGTAGAGTTTTCTGTGCTAAGTTGAACAATGAGAGGTGAAAGTTACAAGGTGCATTGCTTTATAATATCTCTCATTATCATGTCAAGAGAAAAAAATCACAGATAAATTTCAGAAATATTTTTGTGTCTTCGCATAGCATACACATGCTCACATACATACATACACACTCACACTAGAACTGCACTGGCAGGGAACATAGGTTGTTTAAAGTATAGCTATTCAACTGTCATATAAAGTGAAATCTACATTTTCTCTCCCTATATGACTATATATTTAACATCTCCATGCATATGTGTGTACATACATATGTATATGTTATACATACACACTCCACATTATTATTTCAAAGGGGATTTTGCTCCTTCTGGCTACCAGCAATAACTAGTCAATATTTACACTCTTGAATATCGATGACATCATGCATACACAGGAAAGCTGTGGAAAATATCTCCATTTTCAAACAGAGTTTTAATTATTTGTAAAGGCTTCAATTGTTCACTATCTAATGTCATAGATTGGTCCTCACAGTGTGAAGTACAACTGTCCAGAACCCCCACAGTATTATATATAGGCTTCTAAAGTCGGGTTGATTGATGTTTGGCATAAAACGCTATTCCTCTGAGCACATATATTCCTTCTGTTCACCATTTTCATAGAAAAATACCAGGGCTGATTTTTTATTCAAATCTCCAATTTATGCAGGGTTTAAACTACTAAATACTTAAAGCCTTTTTCAGATCTTTTTTCCCTTTTCTGTTAGGTAAGTAACTAAATCTTCTGCTTCGACACAAATAAGAATTGGAGATTTAGCTGATTCCTGTGGGGAAGAGAAAGAGTTTATTAATTATATTGAGAATCAAATAATATGCTTCTTTGACACTAATGTTCCATCTTTCTCCACCCCAAGTATCCTGTGGGACAACTTTAAAGCCTTTATCAGGGTCTAGATTACTGCATTTATGGTTCCTTAGAAGAAAGAATTTAATGAATGGCATTCTAAGTTGAAGAGAGAATTTGAGATGTCTTAAGATTTAAGCTGCAGCCGTGAAACAATTCTTTTCAAAGTATGTCCCAGGGATTGTAATATAAAACATCAAAAAAGCACAGTGAAGTACATTTTCATGAGTTTTAATAAATTTTTAATATTGATGAAATGTAAATTTTTCTTCATGACCCTTATCTGCATTTGACAGAGTCCTACAGAAAACTTTAAGTATCTACTTAAAACAATTTATAAGACATTATAGAGATGCTCAGTAATAAAGAATGGTAAGTGATCTTAAAATTTTTTATATTGACAGTATTAAAAGCAAGTGCTTAATCTGGATTGAGCTGGCTCTGGCCAGTGCCAATATTGATACATTTACCCAGGGTTTGCATTTATCTTCTAGATATATCAGAAACAAATCTACTCTCATAAAATTCTGAAATTTCCATTAGCTGATTGGCAGTAATAATTCTTCATCATTATATAATACCGTATGTCAGGCACAGTGCTAGGCATGTTCTATGCATTATGGCATTGAGTCTTTATAACCACCCTGTAGAGGACGTTAGAACAGGATAAGAAATTGGAAGCATACAAAGTTAAAATGATTTTCCATAAGTTACTTGCTTAGTAAATAATAAGTATATTCAATTAACCATAGCCATCTCACTCCACTATCAACTGTACTAGAAGTTAATGAATGTTTTTGCAAAAGACCTTATAGTAAATATTTTAGGGTTTCCAGGTCATGCAGCATCTGTCACTATTCAATTCTGCAGCTATAGTGCAAAAGCAAGATTAGGTAACACAGAGTAAACTGTATGGTTGTGTTCTAATAAAGCTTTATTAAAAAATAAAACATCATGGGCCAGGTTTGTATCGTGGGCCAGATTGTGCTGACCTCTATGCTGTCCTGTCCTGTCTACATCCTTAGCAGAGCAAATAATAGACCTTACTACATTGCTTTTGAACAGGCAGAGCTCTGTGCTGGATTTGTCTTCTGAGTAGGCAAGAGTGGTGTGAACTTGGGTCACAGAAACTTTCTTCTATACTGTCACCTGACCCTAGCACCAAGCACATTGCTTAAGACTCCAGAAAGCTTTACTTACAATGCCTTTGTAAGGGAGCAATCGTGTCATTGATCCTCATGTCCTCATTCTTATTGCTTTATGACTCATAAATACCCTCATTAAGATGAAATCTAAAACCGTCTGAATTTGGAGACCCTGGAGGTCCCTTACCGCTGCTAAATTCTCTATGAAATATTAAGGCCCAAGTTCCACTTACTGCACAGCCTATTTTACTTACTGGGACTGTCAGCCTAGTCCTTGAATCTGTATGATTTGGGTGGGGACTTACTTGCTAGCATGTAGGCACAAAGATGTGCCTTATATTTCCAAGTCTTTAAACAAGATAGCCTAAGAAGTAAGTCCTATCCATATTTTGCTACCTTTGTTTTTATATAGGCTTTCTCTCTGGAATCCTATTTTCACCTGATGCTGGGTCTTCCTTTACCACAGCTCATCCATAAGCATGTGTGATGGCTAAGCTTGAATGTATCAACCTGATTGGCTTGGGAGCCACCCAGAAGATTGCTGGAGTACAGTTTAGGGATTGTCTGCATGGCAGCAGAGGACTAGTCTTGGGTATTTGGTCTGTCATCCCATCTTCTCTGACTTTTGTTCCCTTGTTCTGCTTCCTGACTGCCAAGCACTAACTGCTTTGCTCTTTATGATGTTCCTGCCTTGCAACTTGCAACTCTCAGACAGAATATTGAATCCTCTGGAACAGTGAGCCAAATAAAGCCTCTCTTCTGTTAAACTGGAGATGTTGGGTAGTGTGTCCCAGCAAGAATGAAGCGGGTATAGCATGTATTTGACAGTAGATGGTATGTGTCTCCTTCTTCCCAGTGCCGTATCCTTTGCCTTCTCTAGCAGATACTGTATTCTTCACAACAAGATGAGCTTCTTAGCCACTGAAACCTGTCAGTGTTGGTTCTCTCAGATCAGTGGACTGATGGAGGTCTAGCTCTGGGTCTCAGCTTATTCTGTCCAGTGATAGACCATGGGTCAGAGATAGTAGCTTTACCTAGAGTAAGACATTGCCTTTTCATACTCAAAGCACAAGTGAAAAATTGTAAGAATGTTATTGTTATAAGTAAATTGCACAAAGATTTGACCATATAGCTCTCTGAAATGGTGAGATAATGAGAATACATTTTTGGTCTGACAAAATGATTGATGCCATTTAGTGAAAGGAAATCCAAAATGATAGTTAATAATTAAAAGAAATCAAAACTAAACTGTACATGTCATAGTACTAGCAGTACTTTTTCTCCTCCTCATCTTGTACCACCTTCTATTTAAGCTCCTTTTTAACTTCAATTTTCATTGCAAATCTCAGTGATTATTGCTGTATAAGGAACAAAGCTAAGAAATTTTAACTAAGAGGAAAATTCTCTGGTCTTGGACTTAATCCTTAAAATCAATCAAGTCTTTTAAAGTACTTTAAATTATCATGAGATGAAAGGGCTCTTTGGGTTCAAAGCCAAAGAAGTAATCTCTTGCCTTGTGTGTGACCAAAAAGAATGATTCCAAGCAGTGATCCCTGCACTTAAGTAGATTATAATGTCATTGGAGAGATAAAATTAACACATACAAGACAATGAGAACAACTCAACAGTATGGCAGCTCTAGTCTGAGTTTAGAGTGGAGAAAAATAACTGAGAACTGGAGCAAGCGCTTTGTGGGGAAGATTCAGCTCAAAGTAATTGATATTAGTGAGCTTTTGATGGCTTTGTGTGACCATGTGTCAAGGAGATTAGAATGAAGAACAAAGATGTAATCTCTTTAATGCTGGGTGTATATGTTGATTGTTTTTGCCAGTTAGGGCCTGTAGCAACTATCAGTGCTAGGTAAATCATCAAGATATAGTCATTAATTTCATCAAATTAGTCCTGAACATAAATTAGTGAGTTTCTTAAAACTGTTTAATAGTCCCAGTGAATAGAGCTGGATCTGGAGACACATACCTGTGAGCCTACCATTAGGAAGTGGAGGTAAGAGAATCTCCATCCTGGGCTCCATAATGGGTTCAAGGCCAGTTTGAACCACATAGTGAGACCCTGCCTTAAAAACAAATAAGCAAACATAGTCTGAAGAATGTGAGATATAAATTCAATGAAATAAAAGAGTGCCTTTTCCTTGAGTGAAATGAAAGAATAATTGTAAGCCCCCCTTTCAAGGGAACAAGTCTAGTAAAAAAATAAAAATAAAGACTCACTCAGCCGAGCCAGAAAGATCTCGCTGAACAACTTGATCGCTCTAGTTGTCTACATATCATTGGCTTTGGTAGTGTCTGTGGTCTGTCTTAGTTTTTTTTTTTTTTTTTTGTCTTTTTGAGACAGGGTCTGGCTATGCAGTTCAGGCTGGCCTTGTGCTCACTTTTGTAGCCCAGGCTGGTCTCGAACTCACACCCATCCTCCTGCCTCAGCCTCCCAAGTGCTGGAATTACGGGCATGAGCCACCACACCCGGCTTGGTCTGTCTTAGTTTTAAAACTTGAAAAACAGGGATATTTACTTGATTAAAGTCAGCATAGACTTTGGTGCAAGTTAGATAACCCAGAGACGTTCACTTAATTTTCCTTTGTCCTTACAAACAATTGAAGGAATGCCTGGACTCAAATCAAACCAGAGAATCCAGAAAGTCTTAGATAAAATGACTAGAGTACCAGTGGGCAGGAGGCACTGGAAAGGCCACCGATGAGGGGTGCACAGTACTTGTACTAAGGCTGAGGGGACTCTGAGAAGCCCGGCTCTAAGCTAGCTCTGTGGAACACCCAGAGCTACAGGTTCAAAGAACCAAGGTGAAGGAGTCAGCAGTAAAATAAAACAAAAATCCAAGCAAAAAGCAGCAATCTAAATGTAGTGGAAGGTAAAGACCAGAAGAGACAATTATCATTGGTCAAGAACAATAAGCGCTTGAGAAAGGTATTTCATTGCATGCTGATGTGTTAATCATTGAAATTAATCTTAGTGAAAGTTTCAAGGGAGACTGCTCTGTTACATTACAAAGAAGTTTCTTAAGTGAACAAAAAAGAGGTGTGTTTATGGGGCAAGAGGTAAGGAAAATGTGGGCATCTTTTTATTTTGGCAGTGGTGGAAGAAAGCTCTGGAAAGGACTGAGAACTCATGCTCACATTCAGGGTGGAGAGTTTTGTGAGGCCTGGCAGTGTCCCAAAGGAGCGGCCTTCCATTCAGTGCCCAGCAGCTTTCATTATGGGCAGCAGTGGCTGGAAACATTGGCTGAAGTCTAAGTAGAAAGTTTCTCTCTCTAAAAAAAAAAAAAAAAAAAAGTTTCTCTCTACCGGAGCCACCATCTTTTAGCTGCCTTTCTCCTCTCTTTCCAAGCACTTGTCCTGGGTACAGTGGGTCCACTGAGAGAAAAGTCCTTCCAGCAGACCCCGAGGCTCTCAGATACACTGCATGCTGGCTCACGCTGGATTGGGATGACTTTTTCCTGGGAGATGGCTGACTGGGTTCCTGCAAGACCAGAGGACTCCAGGAAGAGTGCATTCAGGCTTCAGCTTCCTTAGCTGGGACCTATTTATAATCTATCAGCTGCATTTGCACCTGCTCAAAGTGCTCCATTTGATCTTCAGTGTGAAGCCAGTGGATGATTTATCCAGGTTACATGGAAAAGAAATTGATAGAACTGAGATTACAATTCAAGTTATCCAGCTCTAGAAATTCTCTGTAGACCTGGGTTGCTATAATTTGAATTAAAAAAAAAAAAATGCCCCAAGGGCTCATGTGAAGTGGGGCTTTTCAAGGTGACTGGGTCAGGAAAAAATCCTACTTGAAGGGGCTGTTGCAGGGCATGGCCATGGTGGTGGCCCCTTGGAGACTCTCTCTTATCCTGAGGCTTTTCCTTTCTTACTCTTCCTTCCCTCTGCCTGCTTCCCAGAAGCCATGAGGTAAGCAGCTCTATCCCTTTATGTTATACCTCACCACAGGCCCAAGTCCATCTAACTCTGGACAGAAACTTCTGAAAGCATAACACACATCTTTACTGTTGAAAGGTGATTTTCTCAGACATTTGGTGACAGGGACCCAAAGTTAACACACTGATTATCAATAGGTAAGGAAGACAATTTTTCTGTCCTTCTGGCCCCACCAGGATGAAATTATCATAAGGTAGGGGTAGAATATAATTTGAAACAGATATTTAAAGATCTTCCCAAATGTACTCCTATTGTTTTGACAGCCAAGCAACCAAAAATTTGCTGTTGACGTTCTTCTTGATTAGTGATTCAGCCCTTGTGGTACCAATAAACTTGGGGGTGAGACCCATAACTGGGTGACAAAGGGTGGAGGCTTTGGAGATGGGAAGCCAAGTGCAGAGAAACGCTCTCTAGATCTTCGAGGTGGGAAGCAGGTGGTGACCTTTCAGAGCACAGTTGCAGTTCTGCAGTGAAGATGGAAGCAAGGTGGGAAAGGTTAAGAAAAGCCTAGGTAAAGAGAAAGTGTTGGCCACGAATGAAACACAGAAATAAAAGAAGCGCAGCATGGGAGGCTAGAATCTTTGTTATCAAGGCTCTGTGCCCTCTCAAATGGATCAGGCCCCACCCCTTCCTGTTTCTCTCATTCCCTGCAATGTGTTGTTTACATTTAAAAGGTAGAAAGACTTTATTTAAATATGTGAATATGTTTACTACACTAATAGGGTTTTACTGTCCCTAGTTAATTGCATTTCTTCACTCACACCCTGGGGGTGTGTTGCTGCACTGCAACTTTCCGTCTTCTCTGCTCTGAGACTAAACAGCCAGACAGTGAATCATCCATAACAGTGGCTAAAAATGTTTGAAAAATCTTCAGGTCTTAGTGTAAGTCAGAAAGATTTAGAACCAGACTTGCAGAGCTAGTTTTCCCACTTTCAGAGAATAATCTGGTTCAGAGATCCAATTATAGATTCCTGGGGGCAGGGCAAGAGGAGGGGAAGAAGGTACCTGAAAGAGGAAAAGCAGGGGCAGAACAGTTCTCCATACCCAGCTGCTATGTCTGTGCAGTAATGGAAGCCAGTTAGGGTCCAGGTGACCACCCACTCGAGTTGTTTGATGGCCCCCCATGTGCCAGTCTGGAGCATGGTGTGTGTGTGTTCCCCAAGAGCCTTCCCAGAACTCATCTAACTAACAGTGAGCCCAGCTGATAGGGCTCACCATGGTGATACGGGAACAGTTTAAACAGAGTGAGAGTGAAGTCATCCATGGGGCAAAGAAAGTGCCGGAATATACTGCCTGGCGATGCGTGTCTTTTTAAGACAGGCTCTCACTATAAAGCTTAGGCTGGCCTTGAATTCACTTTATAGCCTGGGCTAGACTCAAACTCAGCGATCCAGGGCTGGTGAGATGGCTCAGCGGTCTAAAGCATCTCCTTAAGCAAGCTAGGCAACTACAAGGACTGAGGTTCAATCCCCAGCACCACATGCTGCGCCAGTGCCTCCCCCGGAGCAGGTTGAGCCGGCCATAACATGAAACAAACAAACAAACAAACAAACAAACAAACAAAAACTCAGCGATCCTCCTGTCTCAACCTCCTGAGTGCTGGAATTACAGGTGTAAGCCATCATGCCCAGCTGGTGTGTGTCTCTATGAGTGGCTTACCTGGGAGGGTAAAGATGGTCTGTTTCTCCTCACGCACAGCCCTGCATACTCAGCAGCTTAGTAGTCCTTACTACAGAATTTAACTGTGTGTTGGACTAATAAGTGAGCTAAGGGCTGATTGATAAATACATAAAGATGAAAATTTGTAGAGAGACATAGCAAGGGATAGGAGAGCAAAAGACGGTAGTCAGAAGGATGAACATTTATACAGAGCTGAGGTGACGGGATGGAAAGGCTGAAGGGCAGATCTGTGTTCTTTCTGAGCCCGGAAAAAAGACCGATACTTTCTGATATGTAGTTAACACTACATTTATCTTCTTTATAGCTCCATTTCTGACTCTGAGACATGTTTCAAGGAGCTGACAGGTAAGAAATAATCTGAAAATCTATAAAAGATAAAGGGACAGGGTTTTATTTTAAGCTTTCAGTAGTCACATTTAGAAAGACATTTCACTGCCATCATCAGGTGGTCTTTATAATCTGAAGGCAGAATTGGACTCTCAGAGTGTATTCAAAGCACCAGGTCGGACTACATGCTCTTGTACTTTCCTGAAGCTTTGTGTTTATTCATTGGCTGTATTTTCCCCTCTGCTTCATTTTGTCACTCCTTTACAGGCGCTCACCGAGCTCCCTAGTGTGGGGCACTCCATGGATGCTGAAGACACAAAGATGACCTGAGTGTGGCTCTGCTCAGAAGAACTCAAGGTCCAGCAGGGGCTGGACCCAGAAGTGTATGTTCATTGTAACCAGCACTGAAGCCTGGCTTGTGCCCGGCTGGACCTTGTGCTGACAGATCTCAGACCAAGAAGGCAATTCCTTCCTGCCTCAGCTCTGAGCCTACTCTGTCCAGAGTCCCAGGCCAGGAGCTGCTTCATTCTTCCAAGGCTTTCTCACAAGAACTGAGACCTTGTATTTTCTCCAGAAAATGAAGCTAGGCTCTGTGCCCTGAGTTGGGTTCTGTCCCAGTATTGTTCTGTTGCAGTGATTCTCCCATCAATCCTCATCTCGCTTCGATGTTGGATGTTGCCTATCTGATCATTCTGCATTAGGGCTATTCATGAGAATGAGGTCAGGCTTTCTTATCCTGGTTCATGGCAGCTTTTCTGGCTTCATGCAATGCCCAGCTTTGAGGTCTCCCAGTATGCCTTAGGCTACAGTCTGGCCAACCCTGCCTCTGCTCCCTAGTTCTGCCAGAATCCTGAGTGTCACCATTCTTGGAAATACCTCTTTTGGAAGGGAAGCTTACTTGGCTACTCTTGAGGTTGGAAGAATGTGTTCTTGCTCCTGTGAGCAAACATAGCCACAAAGGAAGAGTAATCAAAAGGAGAACATTACTCATGATGAACAGATTGAATGCTATGTGCCCATTTCAGGGGAAAGCCTGAAATTGGGGGTTAAATAGCTGGTTGATAGCATAGGTCATCTACCTATCAGTCTTTCAGCCTTTCTTTCTTTCTTTCTTTCTTTCTTTCTTTCTTTCTTTCTTTCTTTCTTTCTTTCTTTCTTTCTTCCTTCCTTCCTTTCTTTCTTTCTTTCTGTTATCTGTCTGCCTGTCCATCTGCCTGTCTGACTGTCCATCTGTCTGTCTGCCCATCCATTTATCTGTCTATCTTATTAGAAGATGCAGAAGTGCAATTCAATGATTCTCAGTTTCTTTTTGATCACTGGGTCATGCTACTACATTTCAACATATGCTTTTTGGTATGAGAAGATATTTCACTTATCACATGACAAGATTTGAGAAAACAAAAAATTTCTTTACCTACTACTCTTTGATTTATCTAAACTTTTGGTTTCCTGTTGTTTCTACAATAATTTGACATTGTACCTCACATTCTTGCACAGAATTTAAGAACTGTTTAAAACAAGATAAAGACATTGCAAAACAAAAAAGGAAAACAAATCTTGTAAACCTTTACTTTGGAGGCAACCGGTGCATTTCAAAATCAATGGATTTGATTTCAAACCTTTAACCCCATTAAAAAACTATCTATCTATGTATAGAGTGGGAGAGAGGAAAAAGAAGGGGGAAGAGGGAGAGAGAAAAGGAGAAGGGGAGGGAGATGGAAAGTGAGAGGGAGAGAAAGAGAGGGACAGATAGCGTTTTGCCATGTATTTTACACTGGCCTTGCATTTGCTTAAGGTGGCTTCAAACTCATAAAATTCTCCTGCCTCAGCCTCTTGAGTGCAGGAATCACAGGCATGCACCACCATACCTAGCTTTGCATCTATGTTTTTAAAGTTAGCACAATTAACTATATTGTAAACAGAGTATCACTTAAAATTCAAACTCTTAGAACTGATGGAAAAAAATAATTGTGAATTAGTTTGTCAAACATCAGCAGCAGAGCCAACACGTTTGGGATGACATCTTAATAAGTGTGTCATAGCTACAGTCTTCGGACCCGTGAGATCTAGGGGGTGAGACAGCGGAACAGGCACAGGAGTGTACTCAGAGGGTATGCAAGAGGCTTCCGTGCTGCAGCTAGTTCCATGCTGTGGTCAACAGGCGCTAGCTTGGTGACTTTCCTGATCTCCATGAGAGCTTGCATTAGGAATAAATTTCTACGTTGAAGCACTTGACAAGCCTTCGTTCCTGATGTCTCACACTCAAGCCTTACTTTATAGTCACATCTGTTAGTTTAAAGCATTTTTAGTTTATTGAAGAAGCCTTCACAAAGAAAAAAACAGATGATGAAAATCTCATCTGTCAAAACTGTTATTAAAACCAGTAACAGTGTGAAATTTTGTTTAAATTGAAAGCATCATTTATTTTTATCAAACATTTTATAAACAATCACATTTGAGAAAGATTTGGGGGACCCGGAGAGCCCTCAACAAAATGCAGCTCATTATGCTGCTTTGTGTAGCATGCAGCTCAGACATAGGCTGGAGCTGCCTCCCTTTCTCTTCTTGGGGGACCAGAAGGGTGAAGAGAATGCTGGGAAGTAGGGGCGGGGCCACTCTGTGGCCAAGCATCCAGGAAGTAGACCAGGAAAACAACGCTGTGTCAGCGGACAAGGGATGCAGCTGATTGGCCCTTAGCTGGTTCACTAGGTGCAGTGACCCGCCTTGAACCTTGCAGTCCCTCAGAGGGCTTAAGAAAAAGAATGGAAAGGGAGACTGGAAAGATGGAGTGAGGCTTCTTTTCTTTGCCTATATGCAGACAGTTGCTTGGTGCTCAGACCTGCTACTGATATCGAAGGGTGTTTCACAGCCAGAAGGAATAAAAGACACCCCGAAGCAGGGAACAAGACAAACATCAGGTCCGTTTAGCTGATGCTTCATTTGATCCAGATGTTTGGCAAAGTGGAGACAAAACATCCGACACTTCGCTATTGTGTAGGCTCAACCTTCAAACATACAAAAGATCTCGTTTCACATTCTCAACTGTTTCATACTTTTTGTAATAGCAGCCTGTGTCCAAGGAAAGCAGAAGAAAGTAAATCAGAATGATTTGTCCAAGTAGTGACGTTCTTTCCTTTCTCCAGGCATTGCTGGAATTAATTTGCTCATACTTTGACACCTTCCTGTGGGGCCAGCAAAGTTTCCCTAAGGAGGGATGGGTCACTGAACTGGGGGTGCAGAGAATGTTTTGGGGGTTTCCAGACCTTAGCTGCCCCTTTCCATGTTATTCTATCTCTCCCCTTTTTGAATCCCACCTTCACCCCCTAGAAAATCTTTCCTCCCGCTGAATCTTCCTGATGCCCTATTCCTCAGGGTGCAGCAGGACAGTACTACAGGGCCTTTGCTAAAGTCATGGCCTCTGTTTGAGGCTGGTTGCTTCTTTTGTTTAAAATCAAATAGGAGAAGATGAAACTTCTAGATTTACTTTCAAATAGCAATATTAAATTTTCTTAAAAAGGAACACACGCCAGAGTTGAGTAAATATTTGTTTTCTTGAACATTAACTCAAGGCTCTGAAAAAGGGATTTCATTAAATTTTGCCAGTTAACTATGTACTATGCACCTCAGTCTCATTTTTACTATAAACCCCAACTTGTGGAACCACTCAGCTCTTTTCTACTCATTTTTCCACTTACTTACTGAAGGAATGTCTTCTAGCTTCCATTCTTAAAACAAATGTCAATTAATTAATGCAATTTTTTAAGTTAAAATTGCCTTTTGTGTAAAAAGCACCTTTTTTTTTTTTTGTGGTGGGACTGGGGTTCAAACTCACGACCTTGCACTTGCCAGGCAGGCACTTGTGCCACGGAGCTATCTCTACAGCCCCCAAAAAGCAACATTTTTAACAAACTTTTGTAAATGCTGAACTTGCTGTAGCCCAATCCTTTTGCTGTTGTTGCTGCCTTTCTCTGCAGTTCTGTATCTTTTCACCTGTATGTCATATTTTTCCTTGGGAATATCAACTAATTGGGGGAAAAGCCTTTTTGTCTTGCTAGCATATGTTTACTAATAATGAATTTATGTATAATATTCAGTAATTTCTAAGTGAGTTTCTGCTATACTCATGTTGTCTGATTTGTCCCAGATTAATGATTAATGATAATACAACACTGAAAAAGTTTAATAATAGGTATAATGTCATTTGTCTTATTTTATGAACTCATTTGATATAAAACAATTTAAACTCTTAAATTTTTTATGCATATTTTCATTGGAGAGAATTATGACTGATTGAAAACTTATAAGAATATATGATAAAATTCTATAAGATAAAGGAAACTAAAGTATGCAATGAAGGAAAAAATAAAGCCTACACCTGTTAAGACCATGTTTGCCAGTGTACTTTGTAAATGTATGGGGGTAGTTAGCAAGTTAGGATGTGGATCATCAGGATCATAGTGGGAATCAGGCGGCACATTTTCATAAGAGAGTTTAACTCCAAGTGCAACCGCAAAGAGAACAAGTGGGAAGTGAAGGTGGAAAGGGGCAGTGAACTTCTCAAGGTATGAAGGAAAGGATCAGGTTCTTAGAGAGTAGGGGCTTTAGTTTAAGAGAGAGTTGTCCTGTGGGAACTATGGCTTTAGCAAAAGATGGCGTAGACCTCTGTTGTGGAAAGAAGGAAATCTAGAGAGTAATTATCCAGGCTGATGTCACCACATGTCTTTTGCTTTGTATGTCATTTGGTTGGGACAGTGTCTATCACACTGTAGTCCTTAACCTCGAAAATTTGGGTCAAAACCTCAGTTCTTGTGTCTGTTGAAAGCACTGATTTCATTATGCAGTGCTACAAAACTGTGTCCCTTCAGATATTTTTACGTGCTTTGAGGATGCTGACTATTTTCATTCCAATAGAAATACCCAGTGACAGGCAAAGTCAGTGCACGAATGGGGAGCCATCTACTCTGATGCTCATCATTGATTACAATTATGTAACATTCACAAATATGGTCTAGTTCTGAGAAGTGTTCATAAAAGCCTGGTAAAGATCTTGCATATTTTAGAAATGCATTCCTTCATTTGTTTACAGGGCTTATCTCTACTCAGCAGTTTTTCTGAGATCTTATTTCATCAGTCATAGCCTGCCTTGAAATTTAAACAATTCTCTGTGTCCTAAAAGCTTTGTCCATGCTAAAGCTCACCAACTGTAACACATCTTTTCCCCATCTTTGTATCCCTTAAGCCAGTCATTTTTATTCCTGATTTTAGCACTGGATGTCCTCAAAGAGTAATCCCTGCTTACTTCTCATATTTCCACTTGCTTTTTATCTTGCTTCAGTATATTTTTTTACTCAAACCAATCACTGAAACACTTCTAAAATGTCAGTTAAGAAGACCACGGTGCTCCGTACCACTGCCCTTTCTGGTTTTCTTCTAGGCTCGCTTGGGCTGATTTTGCTTTCCTACTGTGCATCCTTGAACTTCTTTTCTTTCCATGTCATTTTGCCTTCTTTCCATTTTCTTTTTAATTTCTGGCTATTCCTTCTCTGATTTCTCTCTTACATTTCTGAGCTCACAGGTTACATTTCTCCCAATAGTGACCGCTTTGTTGACTGTTTTGCATTTCTCTACCCGTTGGGTGACTCTTGTAGTCTAAGGATTCCAAGTCCTGTCATTATTCAGGTGACATTCTGGTCTTGTTCTTCCTCCAGAACTCCAGCTTTCCTGCTTTGTGGGTCTTCATCTGAATGATCTAGCAGCATTTCCAGCCCAGCTGGTTGCTAATATAGAAAGTAACCTTTTGAATCACTGTCTCAGATTTTTTTTTCACTGCCTGAGATTTAAAGTCTTCCTTTATGGTATTTGGCTCAGGCAGATGTATAATTTACATACAAAAAGTATTCCTTTTATTAAGTATATAATGTATATGCCAACTACCATAGTCAGGAAATGTATTTCCAGTCATTATAAAAAGTTCCCTTGTGCCACAATTAAGCACCATTACCGTGGCCCTGCATAACCACTGATTTATTGTTTTGATCATTAAAAATTAGACTGATCCTTTCCTAGAGTTTTCTATAAATAAACTCTTTTATCTTGTGCGTGGCTTCTCTTTAGAGTAGTGTAATTTGAAATTCATCCACGTTATGATAAGGATTAATAATTTGTCCTTATTTACTGTCAAGTTTTGTTTCACTATGTGTATGTGCCAAGGTTTATTTCTAAATTCACCTGCTGATAGAAATTTAGGTTGCTGCAAGTTTCTATATACTGTGAACAAAGCCATTAGAAACACTTTAGCATAAAAATCCACGTAGACAATACTTTTCTTTTTTCTTTCTTTTCTTTTTTTTCTCTTGTTGGAACAACAGCTACAAATAATATAGTTGGATCTTCCTGAAAACATATATTTAAGCAAAACTCTTGTCACTTCTTCTCCAAAGTGTCCATCCTATTTATTGTCCGAAATTCTAGGATGTTTGTCTACTTCTTCACCAATGCTTGATATTGATAGCTTATTTAATTTTAAGCACTTTGGCAGATTTCTAGTAGAATCACAGTACATTTTGTTTTTTGTAAAGACTTCTCTTTATTGACATTATGAAATTATTAATTAGTAAGAGTTAAATCATTAAAATAAAATAGAGAACCTGTGCTATAACATCCTATAACTCAGTGGTTTCCCCAATGTTCTGTTCAAGGAGATTATGGGACTACAGAAGAAAGGGATTGAAGATATACACTGCACAAAAAAGGAGAGTCACCTAGAGAGAAAACATTCTCTCGGGCTTTCACAGAGAGCAAATTGGTCAAGCAACCTCCATGACTCATCCAGATGGATGACACTGACAACAGTTCTACAAAGCACTGTACATGGTTTCAAAGTAAACCCTGAGGGAATCTGACTGACCTTGGGGGATACAAAAGTTACATGTTTTGCTACACAGGTCTTGCTTTAACTTGCCCTTAACCACCCAGCAGAAAAGTTTAACCACAAGGCATAAAATGGAAAGCTAGAATAGTATGCTGAGCTATAAAAGGCTTAAATCACCAGCTTCCCTCATTACCAGTTTTGCCAATGACCTATTGTGATTATGCAACATTGGACTACGTATACAACTATTTTCTCTTAGTTCAGTGAGAAGAAATTCTTTTTTACCAATAATGATTAGAAAAATTATCAGGTCTACACCCTGTGCTCTGTATAACTACTAGGAGGACAATAATATGCATTGTATCAGATACTGGAAATGTACAACTAACACGTTTTAAATCTGTCACATTGTTATTTCTTATTAGATACGACAAAAATGTAAAAAAATAGGCAATTACTAATAATTCATCATACTCAGGAATTTTTATATTTACTGTTTGTGTAATTTTTCTCATAAAAGTTTTAGCTCATACACCTTAAAAAACCTAGACTTTATTATTTAGGTAAATTTTAAGTTTGCAGCTCAATTGAGAGGAACATATACAGATTTTCCTATATATCTCCCACCCCAAAAAGGCATAGCCTCCCAATTACCAACATGCGTACAGAGTGGAATGTTTCTTAAAATCTATTTACTTACACACTTTTATCATTCAAAGTCCATAGCTAGCACTGAGGTTCATTCTTGGCATTTTACAATCTGTACATTGGGACCAATGTATAAATGAAATATCATGACTACAGAATTCTAAAGAATGTTTCCTTCATCCTAAATAGTCTTGTTCTATATTTGTACATCCCTTTGTTCTCTCAAAGTCTGACAACCACTGATCTCTTTTCTATTTGTAGTTAATCTCCTATAGAATGTCGTAGAGATAAGTTCAGATAGTATGTAGCATTTTGTAATGAATTGCTGCCTACTGTTAATTTATATTGCTTCTATATCTTTTATGGCTTGATACATTTTTTCCTTTTCTTTATTTTATTTTTATGGCCAGCTCAGCCTGTCCTGGGGGTGGGGCTGGCACAGCATGTGGTGCCAGGATCTACCTAGGCCCCTGCGGGTGCCTAAGCTTTTCTAAGCAGGTGTTTTAGACTGCTGAACTATCTTGCTGGCTCTTACAAAGAAATTTCTTTCTTTCTTTCTTTCTTTCTTTCTTTCTTTCTTTCTTTTCTTTTTTTTTTTTTTTTTTTTGTGACACCAGGTATTGAACTCAGGACCTTGTGCTTGCCAGGCAAGCAGTTATTTCACAGAGCTATCTTCCTGGGCCCTGGTATGTTTTTTCTTACACTGAATTCATACAGTGGGACATTTGGAAAACTAGTTGGCAAAATTTTGCAACGGTGCATATTTTCTATATAATCAACTATTGTCTTTCTTGCTAATTTTTTTTTAAGTAAATAAACCACAGTTTATTCATCCATTCACTTCCTGGAGGAAATTTTATTGATTCCAACTTTTGTCAATCGAGAAAAAGATGCTGCAATTATCTGTGTAGGTTTTTATGAGGACACAAGCTTAGGTATGTATCAGAGTGTGGTTGCTGGGTCACGTGTATAGAGTCCGATGCTCTGAGATACTGACAAATTGTCTTCCGCAGCGGTCATTGCTGCTGCTCTGTGTTCACACTGGCTCTTGATGCTGTCCATGTTCAGGGTTGGGACCATTCTCATTTTCCCATGCTGAGGGATCATTGCTATTTACTTTAATTTATTGTGTTTTGAATTTCCCTGAAGAATATGATACGGAGCATTTTCCGATGTGCTTATTTATCATTGGTATGTTTTCCTTGGGCAGGTGCCTATCAATGTCTTTGGCTTGTTTTAAAAATGGATAATGTTCTTTCTATTGTTTTAAGAATTCTTTGAATATTCTTTATGACAGTCCTTTCTCAGATAAAAAAAAAAAAAAAAAAAAACCTCTCCCATCTTATGGCTAGTACTTTTGTTCTCACATAATATTTCTCAGTCTCAACTTTAATTTTATTTATTTATTTTATTTTATTTATTTTGTTTTGTTTTGTTTTTATGGTACAGGGAATTGAATTCAAGGCCTTATACCTGCCAGGCAGGTGCTGTGCCGCTGAGCTGTATGCTCAGCCCTCGACTTTAAATTTTAATTAAGTCAAGCTTCTGTTTTTCTTTAGTTGATTGTGCCTTTGATTTGTACTCAAAAAGTAATTGTTAATTCAGAAGTCATTCAGATTGGTGTCTTAGAGTCTTGTATTTAGGTGTCTGATCCATGCAGAATTATTTTGGGAATAACTTTAAGTCTGGATCTAGATTTACTGATTGATTGATTGACTGATTTTCTATGTGAATGTCAAGTTGTCCAGCTCCATTTGTTGAAAGGACTTTTTCTCCATTGCATTGTTGCCTAGGCTATGTGGCCAAAGATAAGTTTACTATATTTTAATATATTTTTGGGCTCGTTTTTGTTCTGTTGATCAATTTTCTATTCTTTTATCCATGCAAATGCTATCTCGATTACTATACAATTTTTTTAAGAAAAAAATTATTTGGTACAGGGTCTTGATACACATCTCAGACTCATAGTGATCCTCTTATCTCAGCCTCCCCAGTGGTGGGATTATAGATGTATGTCACCACACCTAATTTCAATGTATGGCATGGCATGGCATTGCATGGCAAGGCATGGAATGGCCTGCCCCCATAGGCATCGGCATGTAGCATTCAGGATCAAACCCTGGTCCCTGTGCTAGCAAGGTAGGTGCTTAGACTATGGAGCTATCTCTCAAGCCCTTGATTACTATACTTTTATAGGAAGTCTTGAAGTCAGATAGCATCAGTTGTTCACCTTTGCTTTTCTTTAATATTGTGTTAGCTCCTTGGGTCTTTTGTTCCCATATAAACTTCAAAATCAGTTCATCACTGATTACCCAAGATTATATTGGATCTGTAGATCCAATTTAGCAAAGCTGCTATTTTGATCACATTTGAGCCTTCTTATTAAGGAACATGGACACTTTTTGCTTTCATTTAGTATACTTTTACTCATACATATTTTAAAACATATTTTATTAGAATCATAACTAAGAATTTCATTTTTGGAGAAGTTGTTGTGTTATTTTGTTTGTTATCTCAAATTCCATGTTTATTGCTGCTATTTACAAAGTAACTGACTTTTGAGTATTAATTTTTTACTAAGAACTGTCAGTTTCAGTTATTTTTCTGTCAGCTCATTTGAGTTTTCTACACAATTTTGCTATCTTGGCCAAGTTTTATCTTTTTCCTTCTCAATAAACATGCTCTTTATTTTCTTCTCTTATTTTGGGAAGTTATCTAGAACTTCTAACAAAGTGTTGAAAGAGAGTTGCAAGCAAAACTGTTAGCTTTGTTTATTCGCTTATTGGAAAATTTAGTTTTTCTATGCCAAGTATGATATTATCTGCAGAGGTGTTTTAAATGTTCATTTTTATAGAAATGCTTTGTAAAGTTGAGGAAGATCCATTCTATGTCTGATGATTTAGGAATGGTAGAAATTTTTATCAAATGCTTTTGCTGGATTTATTGGTACGGTAATGTAATTACCCAACTGCTATTGTAGGTAATATTAATTGATTTTTGAACGCTGAACCAATTTTTGCCCACTACCTATAATCCTGATATTCTCTATAAATTGTGAAATTCATATTTTAAAAATTGTTATTTTATTTGAACTTCCATTTAATATATAGATGAATTTGGAAATATTTTTCATCTTCATAAAACAAAAGCATCCAGTTTGTGAATATGGCATGCCTCATCATTTATTTGTCTTCTTAAATATGACCCAGCAGGGTTTTCAATGCTGGTATACAGATATTGTACACATTTTCTTAAATTTATTCCAAAGCATGTGATGGTT
>PVJA010003876.1:45113-90982 GCA_004027025.1 Myocastor coypus | reverse complement strand
AAGAAGAAGAAGAAGAAGAAGAAGAAGAAGAAGAAGAAGAAGAAGAAGAAGAAGAAGAAGGGGGAGGAGGGGAGGAGCAGGAGGAAAGATGTAACTGTGCCTATTGTGTGGCAGGTGGCGAATCCCAACTCTAAAACCTGTATGCATGTGAAATAAAATAAAGTGCCCTTATTTTGCCTAAAATTTCCGTGTCTTCCTCCTAGGTCTCTACTGTTGGCTAATAAGGAAGAGATTTTCAGCTTGACGCGCTTTGTAACTTAGACTTTAAAATATAAACAGCCCTTTCAGTTGCCCTTAGTCTTTTAAGAAAAGCAGAGCAAGCATAAATTCTAAGTATCTCTGAGACCTTTGTTTCCTGGATTTAAGGTTGCCACAACCCCCAAAAGTCTGTGATTGGTGTTGGCTTTGCAACTTCAAGAGAGAGAACATCTCGGGATCCTCAGAGTGAAGACTTTGGTCTCCTCTGCACTCCTGGACCATGTCCCATTCTGCTGGATGAGCCTCACCCTGCTGGACGCAGTGGCAGCCAAAGACTGTGGCTGTGTGGTCTGTTGCCTTTGGCTGTCAGAGGCTACCACCTCTTCTTAGGAGTCTGCCTGTGACTTTCCCTGGGCCCTCATCATCCACCGATACTTTGGCTCTTTTTGACTCTCACTTTTACCATAGGTAAACCAAGAGTAGCTCAGAAAAGCCAAAGTCTTTGGGAGAAACCACTGTGTGCCTCCCTGTTTGCATAGGCTGGGTGTCCTACTATGCCAGGACCATGGTAACATCCCACAGCCTCATAGAGGAAGCAGGCAGAGTGACAGCGCCCTTGTGGCTCAGAAAAAGGGGAATCCTTGAAAGGGAGGGAAACATAAGGATGGGAAGTCTGCTACAGAGTCTCCTCTCTGCTCATTGCCTGACAGTGTTAAACACAGAAGGTTGATCGATGACTTGAGTTGACTGCAAGAGATAAAAGCTGTAGGAAGTTGAAAGCAATACCTCAGTGGCCATTTCTCTTTGAATTAAAAGAAATATGTAAATGGCTACCTACTGTGATTTGAATATATCATTCCACAACACATTGGAAACAATCTCCAGTGTGACATTGTTGGGAGGCAGGGCCTCATGGGAGGAGGGATAGTTAGGTTCTGAGTGATCCTAATCTTTATGAATGGATTAATGTCAATTATAAAAGGGTTTGCAGCTGTGAGTTCATTACCTCTTTGTACCTCCAACCATGTGATGGCTTCTGTCACCGTGGGGAATACAGGAAGATGACTCTCTGTATATATGACCCCTAAGTCTTGGACTCCCTAGTCTCTAGAATTATAAACTAAAATATACTTTTCTTTATTATAAATCATCCATCTTATTGCATTCCATTATTTTAGCACAAAATGGACCAAAACACCTCCCTAAGATCACCTCCATCATCAGCCAAAAGTTCTCTCAACTTTCTGCCCAAAAATTGCCAAATGTACAGGGTCTATGTTTACAGTCCCTTCCTAGCAGTCCAATGGGCTTAGAAGATGAATTCTACTCTGCACTGAAGCTGACTCTCTCACCTTTACCTGTAACCTTTTTACCTATATCTTCCATACAGTCTAAGCTACAATATCAAGAAGAGGTCAAAACTTTGGAGATGTCCTTCTCAGGTCTGTAGAGAAATAGTGGCACAGTTGATTAATTGTTAGCTTCAAAGAGTAGAAACTTCTGTGACTTCCATTGCCTACCAGTTTTGCCACTGTCTAATGAATATTCATGCCCTGAACTGCTTGCCAGTGGACTGCAAATCCCAAGCATTTAAAGATTTCAATAAGAAGGGAGAAATAGGAGACAGGTTTTTTGAGGGAAAAACAGATGGAAAGGCTAGAAAACACAAGCAAGGAGGATGCTTATGATGACACACTTGGAATCCAAGATAAAGATTTTCTGAGACTAAAGGAAACTAGTTTTTATCTGAAAAACTTAAGAAACAAACTGAAAAAGAAGTGATCACTATTGAAAAATGAATTAGAAGTCTAGAAAATCAAAGAAAGAAATACTATAGTTCTTTTAATAGTAACATGAAAAACACAGTGATACAGACCAAGAGGCAACATCAGGAGATTTTGACCCAGGAAATGTGACATTCAACAGTAACAGTTCAAGGAAGGAGAGAAAGACAGAGGGGACACATTGAGAAGTAGTATTTAAGAAAATAATAGAAGAAAACTTCCATGGCTTGACACATGACTTAGGTTTATTACTAAAAATCCCAAGTCCCCAAGCAGTATTATTTTTTAATAGCTAGATACCAAGATGTAACTTGCCAAAGTTTCAGAATTCTAATGATAAGGAAAACTCTTTACACAGGAGAGAGAGTGAAGGGGCCTGATGGGCGGTGCCACCTTGTCGTGTTACCCCTTTGTATCTCTCTGATGAATACTATAAAAACGAGTACCTATCATTATTATTTTAAAAATGATTAAGAATTTAATGCTTATTCATGATTCTTATTTGTCTATGGATTTGTCTTTGATGCTTTACCCAGCACACATGACCCTAAACTAATGCCTACCTGTCCTCCTCTTTTAGTTCTGTCCCTCACACTGGGTGCTGGCCAGCCTGACTTACTTCAGATCAGCTAGCATTGTTTATAGCTGCACTCTGAGCATGACCAGAATTGAAATGCAACACTGAGTAAAGGCAACAGAGTTCTCTACTGAGTCAGGCCTCTGGCCTTTGACCTATGTGCTCTTTGCTGATTCTCAAGGGAAATAATGAGTTAGAGAAATATCATATTCATTTCTTTCATCAATCCACCTGGGACGCCCTCAAAGGAAGGTGCCCCAACCCTAGGGGCTGATTTCCATGGCAACTGGAGGATGATACTTCCTGTGACCAGGCTGGGGCTCTCCTGAGCCTCTTTCCTTGCTTGCCCCCATGCTTCTTCCCCTATGCTCTTCCTCACCCTGCACACACCTGTCCCCTATCTCTCCTCCAGCCCCACAGTGAGTGGGCAGCCCTTATCCTGAGGAGCATCTACTGCTCTTGAGTGTCAGCTCACCTCTTAGGCTTGCTTTCCAAAGACACTGGAAAACAGACTCCCAAAGCAGGCCACGTTTAAGTAGTGTCACCTGGGTAGGACAAGAGATTGTTTGAGATTAAGAACCAAAGAGAATTAAAAGAGAGACTTTCCAAAAGAGGAGAGCTTTCTCTTCTTCTCTGATATCTTTCCGGTAAAAGGCAAGAGAGGAGGATATGGACAATTGTAAGGGAAGCCAGCTGAGGGTGTGGAAGGCAAATAGAGAGGCAGTCCCCTCAGGAAGAGCTGTGGAAGGCTGCCCCCTAGGATGCTGGCCTCCAAAGTCAGGATCAGCCAGGTTTCTAGAGATGTTCAGGACAGGTTGCAGTGCCACATTATTGGATGCAGTAGGGTTTCTAATCACTATATATGACTGAGATCTTATGTATTTACATGTCCAAAGACACTTGGCTGGGCCGAGAGGTACAATGTCTCAGGCACTCAGTAACTCTAAAAGTGACACTAGATATACCATTAGCATAAAGTAACAAGCATGTGTTTCCTGAAAGCTTGCTCCTTTTCTTATCATTCCAAAGCCACCTTTCTGATTTCCTCTTGTTTTAGTTACTTTCCTCCAAATACTCAATATCAAAAGTAAGGAGCAGAAGATTTATTTAGCCACAGTTTATAGAGATTTCGGTTCCTTCTCAGCTAGCTCTAACCAGGGTGGCACAGCAGAGGGGCATCACAGAGGAGAAACATTCATGGTGGGCAGAAGGTAGCAAAGAAATGGAGAGAGACCTAAGCTGGTTTTTCTGCCCTTTTATACTCTATCCGGGCTACTGAGATAAGGCTGGTGCCAAATCAACCAGTGGACTGATTTAGCAATCACACACCACACCTTTAATCCCAGCTATATCCAGCCATTACTAACAAAGCTCTACCTGTGGCCACATGAGGCTTTGGGGGTCATCTAGACAAAGCCACAGTACCTTTTACCTGTCTCATCAGAATCTGGCCTGGAGCTTCAGATTTTTCCTAATCCCAAAGTTTCTTCTAGATTGCAGAGTTCAAAAACCAAGACCACAGAGCACCCTTTCCTCCTGCTTCTGTTGAGAAGTGCAGTTAAGCTGGAACAAAGACCCAGAGGCCTAAATGGGGAAATGTCAAGACACTCTAGGGCAGCTCAAGGCTACTTTGCCAACACTGGCTAACATCCAAGCCAAAGGATATAAACATGCTTTCTCTGGAGAGTTTCTTCAAGGATCTGCACTCCTGCCCAGTTGACAAAGCCCCAAAGTGCTGCCTTGAAAAGGGGGATGCCAGCTTTCTGTTTAGTCTGGCATTGGCCTACCAGGCCTACAAAGATCAGTGCATGAATTTCAAGGTCCCTGAGTAGCCATGTTTATCTTTAGGCTCATTTCCAGGAGCTCAGCAATGTATCTGTTTCAAAATAATAATTACAACAATAATTTGTCTTTGGTAAGATGCAGACGCTGGAATCCATGTCAGAGTACAGTAGAACAAAACACCCTAAAAGAAAGCAATTGCACTAGATGACTGGTGCATAAAGAATGGAATTTACCATAAGAATTCTCAGAATGCATGTAGGCCTCAAACACCTTGGTAAGAATGGGGTGTGAAGACATTGTAATTAGAAGAGATAATTAGGTGAAGTGGCCAGAGCATAATGTTTTTGCAAAATGGGGCGTTTCAGCTGGTTCTGGTCATCAGACAATGGAAGGATGAGCATTTGGATATTTAATTATCTCCTGATGCTGAGGACTAGTTGAATATATTTGGTTCCGGGAATGTAGCAACAGAGAAAAAAAATGGGACAAAGGCTCTGGCAGAAGACAAACCATTCTCACAGATGTAGAAATGAAAGACGAATCCCCCTGCCCCACTCCAGCTCCATACTCCATGTGGCCTTAGGGGAATGCATGAGACAGGGTTTAGCAACAGCATGGCTGGTGAGTATAAAGCATATGCAACTTGCACTGCCCAGGAAGACCCCTTTGCTAGTGAGCCCCAACTGTAAGACACACCTCCTCTGTATACTGAAGAGGAAATACTGAACCAACATCTGTAACTGTTGGCACCTGGCACACAGGTACCTAACTAGCAGTTTCTCTGCCTCCTCATAGAAAAATGCCAACCTCCCAACCACACAATGACATTCCTGGCAAAAGCAACCTTATTATTCCACCTAAACCAACGAGAAACAAAGCCAGTCAAGAAATTTGCCTATTGGGATTGCAAAGCTTTGAATGGCATCAGTCATGTGGAAAATGTTGAGCCCAGCCTGGCAAACTAAAGCCTACATGCAAACAACAAAAGCCTGTGGAGAGCTTTTGATACCACGTGAAGGAGGAACTGTTCATCAAAAAGCCAGACATTGGCCTCCTCTGATGGCCCTAATGAGGACCAGGTGACCACAGATGAATGTGACCACACTGCGTTTATCCAGTCTGATATTACCGCAAAGCCTGGAATGAAGGTATCTACAAACAAGCAAATCTGTCTGTCCAGGAGCTGGGGGGGGAGGGGGTGGCATCAATTACTTGTGGTTTTCAGAGAGCCAAGGATTATGCTTGGAAGTATAACTTCTGAGCATCTGGAGAAGTCTTTGGTCAGCATCCGAAGTCTTCTGGATAAATCAGAGTCATTCAGAACGGCCAAGCCAGGCCAGATGGAGGCAATATTACGTTGTGTGCAAATTTGTCTTTGAATCCCCTCATCTCTTTTCTGTCCCTTGTCTATTTTCCTGCTGGTCCAACACACACACACACACATGCACGCACGCATGCACACACACACACACACACACACACACACACGCACGCACGCACACACACCTTACCACCAACAACCTAGAACAAAGGTTCCGTTAGAATACAGTCATGGTTTGTTAGGAACTGGGTCAGGAAGTGAGTGGTGGGCAAGCCAGAGAAGCTTCATCTGTATTTATATCCCCTCCTCATCATTACCACCTGAACTCCACCTCCTGTCCAAATAGCAGGATCACTGGTGTTTCATAGGATGGCCAGTGCTACTGTAAAATGTGTATTCAGGGGATCTAGGTTGTGTACTCCTTTGAATCAACCTGAAACCAACTCTCCCCAGCCACACCCCACCCTGTGGCAAAACTAGTTTCCACAAAATTGACCCAGTGCCCACAGTTTTAGGGACCACTGGCTTAGAATGGTCATTTTAGAATTTTCCACAACTGCAAGTTTTGTCTTTTAAGTCACCAGATTTGTGATTATTTGTTTCCCCTGTCTAAATCAGCTCCTAGGAAAAGATCCGATAACATCTCCTCCCTTGGTCACACATTCATCTGGAATGTATACTGCGGCTTCTCTCATGTTCCTGAGGAGCTCACTGAAAAGTGGACTCCCTTGCCCAAGTTGTCAAGATCCTATTCACGTGCTGACTTTCCAGGAGGCATCCCCGGTTCCCAGTCACCTGCACTGAGATCTATTCCTCTAGCCAAGACCCAGGTTTGCTTTCTTGCGAAGCATTATTCATGCTGCAGCTCAGGTACAAGGCTCAGTGTTCCCAGGGTGAAGGACTGCCCCTGGAATTGTGTGAAGGAGTAACCTTGGCTTCTTCACATCCTTCTGAAGCAGTAGTGTGTCAGTCCCAGGGGCTCATCCTCCTCACTGCTTCCCAAGGTGTGAGCTCCCAAGGCGTGAGTTTCCCAAGGAAAGTCTTTACCTCTGTCTACATCTCTCTCTGCATCTCCCATGAGACTGGATGTCCACAAGATGTTCTCTATACCCATTGACCAAACTAGAAGTCTAGGCCACAAATGACCACTCCTTATTATTCATAAGTTTTGTGGATTTAGGGTTTATTTTCCATCTGAGAGGTATTTGGGTGGCTGGAAAATAGTTTTTTAAATAACTTTTTATAGCAAATGAACACTTTTTAAATATCACTTAGAACAAAAGGCCTCTTTGAAGCTCCATCTGCAGAACATTGGCACAATGGACACCCTGTTTACTTGCTATGAACTGTTTACTTTGCTACAAATTGAATGCAGAGAGGAGGCTTTGGGGGCTTGGGGTTGTGAGGACCTCAGCCTTGAAAAGAATTCAAATAACCTCACCCCCATTCCACATTCTCCACCTCAACTATGCGCTGTGGAATGATGTTGTGTTTGGAACTGCTCACCATCAGCTCCAATTAGGCCCTGCGGTGGAGCGGGTGTCAGACGGGTCTCCCATTGCAATGCTAAACCTTAGATCCCAGGGCAAAAGACATTAAGGGGGTAATGCAATGCTTTGGACTTACAGATTAGACTCATAATTTAATCTGAGCTGGAGAGATGTAAGTTTTCTCTGAGCACAGCTTACAGGAGATTTCCTTATCCTTTAACAGCTTCTGCACATCCCATGTACACTCCCAGCGCTGGTACTGCGAAAGGTACTTTGCTTTGCTTTGAACAGAGGGTCTGACTGCTACTTTATTCTTTATTCACATACTTGTTGTCTGCTAAGAGCTGAATTATATTCTCCCTTGGAGTGAAGGACTTTGAGAAAATGATTAGGTTTCTTTGTTCTGAAGTGGTGTCTCACTCTGTAGCACAGGCTGGCCTTGAACTTACTAAGTAGCCCAGGTTGACCTTGAATTCATGGTGATCCTTCTGCTTCAGCCTCCCACATACTGGGATTGGAGGTGGAGAGAAGAAGAAGGGAGGGAAAGGAAGGGAATTTTCAAAGATTAAGATATATTATATTCATGTACCAACTTCCTGCAATGAATGTAATCATTATATATTACAAATACATAGTAACAAAAAAATTAAATAATGAAAAAGACCTCCCCCCAACACAAAGGGAATGTGGGTCTACAAAACTTTGACTTTAATCCAGCAAAAATCATTTTAGAATTTTCCACAATTGCAAGTTTTGTCTTTTAAGTCACCAGATTTGTGAGTATTTGTTATAGTATCAAGAGTTTTAATGCAGCCATTTAATAACAGCAAGGTTTCCAATTCTTGGACACAAACGATGCTTCCCCTACAGCTTGATCACTTTCTCACAGTGATTTTACATAACTTTTAGTGTACAAATCATGCACTACTTCTGTTAAATTTATTCCTAAATATTGTATCCTTTTGTGATGCTATTTTAAATAAGCTTGTATTAACTTTGAAAAGCAAATAGAAAGGTGACAAAGTTAAAATGAAGCTATTAGAAAAAAAAAACTACTGGGAGTGGTGGCGTGCACCTGTAATCCTAGCTCTTAGGAGGCTGTAAACAGGCAGATTGCTATGTTTCCGATCTAGTAGTGAGACCCTGTAGATCCTTCCTTGAATATACTAAACAAACAAACAAATAAACAAATAAATAAATAAAATGAAGCTGTTGGGGGCGCCCTAATCCAATTTCTCCTAAGAGTAACGTCAGATGCCCAGAGACGCTAGGGATCCACACACACAGAGAACACATTCAGAACAGAGGAGAGGCCAACCACCTGCCACCCAAGGACAGGGGCCTCAGGAGGGGCTGACACCTAGATCTTGGACTTCCGGTCTCCAAGCCTGTGATGCAGTAACTTGCTGAAGTCACCCAGTCTGAGATTTTTTGTCTCTGCAGCTGGAAGAGACTAAGACTAAGACTAGATCAGTGGTGACAGCAGTCTCTGCACACTTCAGTATCCTCCCCTGTAAAATCCAAGTATTTGTATCTGACTTGCAGAGCATTTGGAAGTCAGGAGTAGCAAACACCAGGCTCCTGGCACAGAGCAGGCCCTGGGTAAATCATTATGATTGTTAAAATAGCTGTTAGTACTATTAGGAACCAACCAATGTTTATGTGTTGCTTATGGCTCTTTACCAAATGTCATTCCAAGAATCTCTTTCCATTGACTTAATGATTCAGTACCAAAGAATTTAGTGTTTTTGGCAACTCTGGAGATTTCTTGCTTTGGTCCACTTTGTTGCCCAACTTCAGGGGACACATTTGGGGGCTCACTGCCCCCGAATCACTTCCCTGTTCATGACTCTACGTCTTCACTGACTGCACAAAAGTTGGTAATTCAGTGTAGCCACTGACAAGATAAATCTTTCTGAAAGACTGTAAGTTATATCCACACAACAAGTCAGCTTCATAGCAAGCTCTAATAAACTGTTCAGGCATGAATCTGTCTTCAATCCGGGAAAGAAATCATTTTTATTTAAGACTTAGTGGCACTGTCCTCTCCTGTACCTCTCCTATGTGAGGGCATAGTAGAGGGCATAAAAGTGATGCTCACATGCTTAGGTAATAGGGTTCCCAGGGACACTGTGACCACATGGTAATGATGGGTTACACTTTCCCCCAGCAGTCCTGGTCATTCATCTACATTTAGCCTTAGAAATGACTAGGAATTGACCCACTTTGAATGTAAACCTCCAACTTGATGAATTAACATCCCCCAACCCACAATGGCTTCCATGCTGGCCAAACACCATTCCTCTACCTTAATAACCCAGAATGTAAGGAACCCTCACAGCTCTCCATTTCTGGCAGCCACACATTCTCTGCCTAGGTTTCTGCTGTTAAAAAAAACTTTCTGTAACTTCTCAGACCCTGTAAGGCCAGTTCACCACAGTAGCTGCTTCAGATTTCCCCTTTCCTTTTCCATGAGGTGAGCTACAACAAATATACCCAATGGCAACACTAAAGATCCATTTAGGGCACATGCTAAATTACTGTTTTTGCGAATATTAAGGTATTCTATTTTTGTTGGCTGATAATTCTACCTGTAGGATAGTAGTGAGGACTGTAAACTGTCTTCTTCTCTACCAGTGCCTCTCTGGGTCTTTGACAACAAATTCCCTCCCTGTCAGGCTTCCACAATGGCCTCAGAAAGCAGCTCTCCTTTGACCCCAGGACCAGCTCTTTTAAGCAAATGTTTTCCAGTCTTTGTTCTCACCTTGAGGCTCTTTGTCCCCTTCTTCTCTATGCATGCTCAAAATTATCAAAGACCTATCTTCCCCGAGTCTTCTGCCCATCTTCACCAGGGCAAGATTACTTATCACAGGTCTCCTCCCACCACATCATGCAGCCACTGCTCACGCCCCAGGGTCTAAAGTCAGACCTAGCCGCCACCTACCAACCCAAACTCTCAAACTAAAGACCAAAGCAGAGGGCCTCAGGAAACGCCCACTCTGGCGGGGAATAAAAGTAGCAGAGGCTCCAGTGGTGGTGATCCTAGCACTCTAGAAACCTGGGGCAGGAGGAATGAACACCTGAGCCCAGCCTTGGCAACTTACCAACTTAGTGAGACCATTTCTCACAATAAAAAATTTTGAAAAGGGCCTGGGACATAACTGAGTGTAAAGGTCCTGGTTCAGTTCTGATACCACACATGTATGCACAAAGAAGCTCAAATCCATGAGCACGGGACTAGAACCTGGGCCAGTTTGAAATGTTCTACCTCATGGAAAGCCATGTAACTCATGCTTCTTTTTATGTATTTATTTATTTTGTCTGTTTCTTTTCTTTTTTCTTTTTTAAAAATTCATTTTAATGAGAAAAAAGATAAAATAGCAATGAAACAGTTTCAAGTCAGGTTAGTAGGATTGTTACAGTAATTAATACATTGCATTTTGTTGTCCTCATAGTAGTTATTCGAAGGACTAGTTGCAGACATAATATCTTGTGATTCATCCAGATGGCTGACACTGACAGAAGATCTATAAGGTGCCGTACATAGTTTCAAGATAAATCCTGAGGGGATTTGACTGATCTTGTCAGATACACAAGTTACATTTTTAGTTTTGTAGGTCTTGCTTTAACTTGGTCTTAACCCTCCAGCAGAAAAGTATAACCACAAAGTATAAAATGTAATGCCATATTAATATACTGAGCTACAAAAAGCTCAAGTCAACAACTTCTGACCATTACCAGTTCTGCTGATAACCCACTACTATTATGGACTATTGGATTATATTGGGTTACTTTGCTGAATTCAAGTACCTACAATCTTTAGACTGGCTTCAAATATAAAAAGGTCCTTTAAAGACTTCTCTAAATACAGTGAAACACCCATCTCTAACAAAACAAATTAAAAAGGATGATATGTTATGCAATAGTTCTAATGTGTGAGGTGTCAGTTCCTTTTGCTATATATGACCTGTACTCTTCCACCTCATGTCACCTCACCCCAAATGTGTCATTCTGTCCCACTCATCTCTTGTCTCTTTCGAAAGTCTTCCCCAGCCAGGCCAAGGCTAACTGAGGCCCATTATCCACAACAGCCAGAGATCCTCAGGCTGCTCTGCTCTGCCTGATACTCTGATGAGCAGGACAGTGACCTTACAGTGAGTCAGGACCTTCGCTAAGTTCTGTCTTCACAATGAGGCTCACTTGTGAGACAGCTGGACCCAGAGAACATAAATTGCACTGCCCTCTTAAAAAGCAACAGATATACACAGAGAGTACTACTCTGGCCACAAACAGCAATAAATTTGAGTCATCTATAAGAAAATCAATGCCCCTGGAGACCATAATGTTAAGTGAAATAAATCAGGCATGCTTGCTTACATATCTCATGAATTCTCTTATGAGAAAAACTAAAAATACAAAAAAATTTAAGCAACAAAATATAGATAATAGGAAATAGGGAAACGAATCTTTTGAAAGTAGGAAAGAGATCACAGATGGAGTAGGGATGGGAAGGGAAATAAAAAGAATGAAGAAATGTTAAGTATGTGTACCTATTCCCTAAGATGAATGTAAACATTATGTACTAATAAAATTTAAAAATAAAGATGGTATTAAACTATGCAGGAAAAAGTGAAATGAAATAGAACCAAACTGGATGTTAAGTTTGATCACTAGCTGAGCACTACCATGTGTGCCCTTGTCTGTTGTCCTCTGTCTGGGTGACAGCGGTCTTTGGGGATCTGGGCCCAGGGCTGCTCCTTCCACCCAGGGCCAGCCTTGTACCAGACAGCCAGGTCCTCTTCCAGAGAGCCCTGAGCAGCTCTGAAAATGCCTGGCACACTCATGCCCCAGACCCCTGGGCCTCCTCTTGTACTTCCCAGATTCTGTTCCTTCCTAACCCTAGTTTCCTTCTCCTACCCCTTCCCACCAACCAGCTGCATTGCACTGTAGACATGGCACCATTGAGAAGGACCTGGCTTTGTCTCCAAGAATCAGAAGAAAGAAGAGGGGTATAAGGGACTCCATTCAATTCTGACCCTTCTGCTCACTGGCTGTGTGGTCTAGGGGCAAGTTTCTGAACCTGTCTATTCCTTAGACTTCATCTTTGTGAAATGGGGATGATAACTGCACCTGCCTCCTGCAGAGGTTGTGAGGATGATGTGGTACCTGAGAAGCACTGAATAACCACCACTATCATTTTTTACATCTATGTGAGTCTAAGAAAACCTCCCTTCAACTGCATAGAGCCTTGTAGTTTGAAGCTCTTAAAGACAGAAAACACTTGAAAAGCCAAAACAATATATTTCTAAGAGTAGAATTCCAAGTGACGTGGAGGCTGAAGGTCCTGCCTTGCAGCCTCTAAGTCACCTCCCCAGGCATCCCCCTGTGTCCTGACTACACTCATAAGACCAAAGAGTAGTCATACAAATGAGCTTGTACAAAGTTGTCCGAACACCTCCCACCAACACAGCAATGAGGTTTTAATTGATGGAGGTTTGTGTGCTATTTTAATTCACTACATGGAAAAGTTACCTCTGCAATGGTGACCACTGTCACTCAAGGGAGAAGCAAGTCTCCAGCCAGCAGGGGAAGGGGAGCAACATGGGAGGTGGGAGTGGAGAACACAGCTCTAGCGTTTCTGGTGCACATGTTGGAGCCTTGACCAGCCCAGATCTCGATGTCTTGTTTATTGATTTCACAGACTCACAAGGCGGAACATGATGAATATCACTTTTCCACTGGGGTGAAAGTCATATGGCCAGAGAACTGAGGCAATCATCCAGAAAGCAAAATTGTTTTTGTCTGAATGTGCCATTGGAGAGACTCTGAAAAACAGGCTCTTCAGGTAATTGTGGAACTTGAGCAAAACAAGACACTTGCATGAATTATCTTCCTAATTGCTTCAGTCCTCCAGTTTGTCCATGAAGATGTGACCTCGGCATGTGGGCAGCTCACCTAAGCAAATACATCCAGAGCCAGACAATAGAGATAGTGATGCCAACTTAGCACAAGAAGAACAAGGCTCTGCAGAGGAGCAGACTGCCGTGACAGTGACTGCCTGGTGTTTAAGACTTCCCTCGGCAATGGCTTGAGACACAAATGTTTGTATACTCAAGTGTCCACAGTCATCCTGGAAGGCATAATTCCCACCTGGAGGATCATTTTGGTCCCTGAGACAAGCTCATCATCTTGGATGTCTTTCCCTTTCCGGGGAGATTCCCGTATCCTCACCTGGGAAGTTCTATCACTGAGGTCAGCCATCTGAGCTGCACTGACCCATTGGATGCTATTACAAAGTCTGGGGACTCCCCCAGTACTCCTCTCCTCCTGTCTTCTGCTGCCCAGGAAGTGAAGCTCCTCTGTAAATAAAGCACCCAGGCTCATGGCTGCTTCCATTAAGCCTGTCCCACAGATGAGATAGGAAGTAATTTGCACAGCAAAGTGGGATAGTCAAGGGTGGAATTAGTACAAAGATGGGATGGGGCAGCAGAACTATGGGAGGAAGGGCAGGAGACCAGTACTGTGGTGACACTCCATTCCCTAGACAAGACAAAGGACAAGGGACAAAAGATGGACTATGAGGGTCATAGGGACCACAGATACCCTGAGAAGGGCAATGAGACACAGGCAAGAAAGGGCACAGGAGGGTCAAAATATGCACCACTCCTCTTCGGCTCCCATCTAGTTTGAGCACCACAAGGCAGAGTCCTTAGGCTGCCTGGGCAAAGAGCTGATAGATGAATAGTAGAATGGATGAAGAGGGTAAAGACAAGATACACAAGAAGTAAAGCAATTAAAATTCAGCCCTAAAAAGACTTAGTGATATTCTATTTTTTTAAAAATGAAAAAAAAAAAAATCAAGAAGGAATGTATCTGGGAAATTCAGAATTGAATTTTCTTAATGTTGTAATGGAGTCTTTCAGAAGAGTTAACTGGGACAACCTACAACTTTCTGCCTTACTCAAGCAGAGCTTATACTTTATCATAACCCTAGGAAGATTGTACATAGTCTCTACAAGTTCAGGAAAAAAAATTTTTAAATATTTTTAAAAATTTGATTCTCATACTACAGATTTATAATTGTTTCAAGTGAAAATGTAATAACATTCCATTAGCATTATGGTAATGCTCAAATGGTTTGGAGTATGTGAAAGAATCTAATACAATGGACTTGTTAGTTTAACTCATTGAGTAGGAAATTTGATGAAAGAAGTTTATAGTCAATATTTTAATATTTGAGAATTTTTCTTAATTTGTAAATTCATAAGTTTTATTAGTTGGGTAAGGAGTATTTGAACTTCTAAAAGAGCAATATTTAATAGGCCTATGTGATTACTGAGTTGTACATTAAACTCAGTACACATAGTCCTGAGCATAGCTAAGGGACATCCAAAGCTCTGAGACATTTGTAGTGGTGTGCTTGAGGGACCACGGGCCAGGTAGCGTAAGGTCCAACTCATGTTGTGTCTTATGTGTGAAGATTTCATTGATTCCTCCAGGAACAATTCTTCTCTTAATTCATTAGCTGCTGAACCTCTTTCTGGGGAGGAAATGGAGAGCTCCACTGCATAGCTTAGCTTTTGTCCTTTGTTTTCTAAAGTCTATATATCTTGGCTCCCCAAATCTGCTGCAAAGTCTCTTGGGTGGACAAGCTTTTCTCCTTAGTTCTCTTAAATTCCTTCCAATTTCCTTTGCTCCAAACTCAGTGCTAGACACATTTTGAGTACTTGGCACATGTTCTTGATGCACTAGTTTGGATTTAGCTGTGTCTGGCATGACTCTGTTACACTACACATACCTGTTAGGTTAAATCCAAGTTCTTGTCCAAACAGGGAAAAATTAACACAGTGGACCCAAGCTTTAGTATTTAGTAACAAGATTGTTTTATTCAAATCTCTGTAGCTTGAAAACCCTTCTTGACCTCAAGACAACACATTTGCCTTGGTATAACTTCATCATCTTGTTCATGCTCAAATGGACTTTTTAGGACCATAGACTCTTTTATGCTTAGCAGTCTCTGAAGTTAGAAGGCACAGACTTTTTGGAGGAAAGCCTTGATTCTTCTTAATAGAATTTATCAAAACAGCCATTCAAAAATGCCTTTTCAGTATCTACCGTGTGCCTATGGTAGGTTTTAGGGACACAGTGGTGGAGGCAGAGTCCCTGCCCCATACAAGGTCATGATCGTATCATCTCCTCACAAAATAATGCATGCTCAGTGACATACTATCTGAGTAGAAAGCTGTTACTGACAAAGCAGTCAAAGGACATTTCATGAAAGAAGTGTCAGGATGGTAGGGTAAATTTCAGGGACTCAGGGCTGGTGTGCCCCTCTTATATAGGGGGCAAACAATACAATTTCTATATAATACAGAAATTGTTCTGTGTTCTAGTTATGAATACCGTGAGGCACTATCATATTCACAGTAACTGCTGGAAGCAGAACTCTACATGACAGAGATGAGTAGAGAGTGGTGATGCAGGAGCCTCAGAATCTTGGAGTGTTCCAGCTTTAAGATAGATCCTTGAGTAGCATAAATGTGATGTGTTAAGAATGTTTTCAGTTTCAAGCATTCCTTTCTGATTTCTAACTACTTCTCACATGCCATTTATAGAGGTCCTCCAAAACTGGGATTTTTAAAATTTGAGAGAGCCAAGGTGGGTATGATGTGGAAAGGAGCAGGAATGACAGAAATGCCCCCAGAGGCATGGGGAATCCATGAATAAGGTGCAGCTCTTCCTCAGGAGCACCTAAGAGTTGTCACTTGGTTTCTGAGGGGGACTGAATCCAGGACCCCTCATGGATGTCAAATTGCAACGATGCCCAAGTCCTTCATATAAGATGTGACAGTGTGCACAAATGACCTATGTGCATCCTCCAGTGCATGGTCCTTTCAGTCATCTTATTTCTAATGCTTAATGCAATGACAAGAAACAATTCGGTACACTTGCATTACAGATACAACTTTTCCCAAGTATCTTTAATACACAATTGGATCCAAGAACACAGAACCCAGGGATGTGGAGAGCCCGATGAATTTCTCATGACAATCTCTAGAATGGGGTGAAGCTTGGGAGGAGCCTCCCTGCCAAGATGAGTGCTTGAGATGCAAAAACTGAGTGGCCTGTCCAGGCAGAAGCTACAACTTCCCTGCATCCACATCAGTACTGAGAGCAACTGAGAGCAGCCAGATGTGTCCCAGGTACCCTGGAATAAAACAAAAGTAGGATAGAGAGAGAGAGAGAGAGAGAGAGAGAGAGAGAGAGAGAGAGAGCCCTGACGAAAGCCCAGGGGCTTAGCAGAGCACTGCAGTGACATCCATCACTGAGGACAGGTATCTGACAGAAATGACAAGAGCCTCAGGGTGCACAAGTGTGTGTGGAAGGTGATGAATGTTAACCAGATGCCAATCTCCTTCGTCTCCTTCCACCTCAGAAGGTCCAGGGATCTGAAGGAAAAGGAGAGCAGGGCAGTGAGGAGATCTCTGGAATGACTCTAAGTTTACTGACATTTAGTTTCCACCATCTGGCAAAGTAAAGGCTTCAAACAGAATGTGAAATCAGTTATTTTAAATATTAAAGTAGCGAACATGTCTGAGTTCATGATCTGAGGCTTGTGCCACATATTTAAGACTAAAAGGAAAAAAAAAACTGGAGGCATTGAGATCAGCATAAGAAGGTTTGGCAAAATCCAGAAGAGAAGCAAGATGACACAGAAGCCAGGGGAGAACAGCAGTGCAAGTACAAACATCTAAAGGGCTAGGGTGAGCAACCACGCCGACGAGTATGTTAGAAATGAAGCAGTAACCCTCACAGATGAAGTCACACAAACAGGTAGCCCATCCTTCTCTCAGTGTGACCGGTTGTTTCTGCGTGTGAGCGTCTTGCATTCTGAGCTCAAGGAGATATTTTTGCAGGCCGTCTTAATCACTTCCTCACTGTTGAGGTACAATACCAGACACCCACTCCTGCACGCTCCAGCAGGGGAGAAGCAGCCCATGGCATGGCATCCACAGCAGAGAGCTCAAAGGAGGAGGGAGGAGGTAGACCCTTGCAGGTCATGCTCCCACCGATCACTTCCTCCAATCAGGTTTCACTTCCCAACGTGACGTTTAGCTACAAGCTGATCAGCAGATTAATCCACTAGGAGTATCATGCTCTTGTGTTAGATTCACCTCTCCAAGCCCCACGTGCGAGCATATGAAACTTTGGGGGTCACCGAGACATGAGCTGTTACATGTTTCCCCTTCTTTGGAAAGACAGCCACCCTTGTTCACAGACCACTGATCCCTTCCTTGAGCCTGCTACAAGGCTCCTCAGCAACTTTTACCAGACTCAGAAGAACTATGTAAAAGTAAAACAGAGTGCTTTAAAATGGAAGGGAAGATGGGAATAACTGTTAATGATCTATGTGATTCTTGAATAAAAGGTGTGCAGCAGATAGTCTCCTCTGTGATAAAGGGCTCCTCCTGCATCTAAGAGATTCCTTTTGCTCTCCTCATCCTTGGTGCTTTGGAACTGACTACTGGTGTATTATTGTTGAATCCAAGGTACTACAACCTGATAGGTCTGAGGCCATGTGAAAGTCCACCGAGTCAACATGGCATTGAGCCAGCATGGTGTAGAGATCTTAACCCACCAATGTGCTCCTGGGCTAATTTCTGTCTTCTGCCCCCCACCTAAACTCAACTTCTTCTTTTCCTGGGCATGCATGTGCCAAACCTTCCCCAGTCAGTGACTGTTATGACACCGAATCACAATACAAACTCAACTCAGCCCAATAAATTCTTTGTCTCCCTGCCTCCTCTTCCAAGAGCTCTTACATTCTTCTGCAGCCTTACCACGCCAAGAAGTAAAGACTTTCTTTACCTCTCTCCCACTTCTCATTTTTGCCAGAGGAAGGGATCTTGCAAAACCGTTGATTGCCAAACCTTAAGGAAGTCTTTTTTATTGGTATAGATTTGGTGAAAGCAGCATTCCTATACATTGCCAGTGAGAATGTGGTTGCGGAGCACAATTCTACAATAAGTATCAGGTCTTCAAAATATCATTCGTTGGACTCAGCTACCCCATGACTATACATTTACACGTGAAAAGATGGACTCTGATTGCTATGTTACAGGCAATAAGAGAAAAACTGGAAAGCAACCTAAATGTTAAACAAAAGGAGATGATTACACAAATTAGGATACATTCATATGGCAGAATACAATGCACAAAATTATACTGTAGGAAAAATTTAATGATATGGGAAAATGTGTACACCCTGATGAGGAAGAATGGGGGTTACAATAAGATCAGATCTTTGTGGCATCATTTGCTTCGTTTATATGAATAAAAACAAAAGAGAATGATGTGGCCTAAGCATTAACAATGCTATTCTCTCAAAATTGAGGCTAGAGGTCATCTTAATTTTCTTCTTAGGACTTCCCTATGTTTAATGTAGTGAATACAAACTATGTTTGTAATCAAGGCTTTTAATATATTTTTATACAGGGTATTTTGTACATGGTACCTCTTCATATTCTGAAGCCAATTAATGTCTAGAAATATCTCAGTAAACACTTCATCAGTGAAGGGTCTTTTGTCTGCCTGGCTCTGAAGGTTTTGGAGTGTGTGGTTTTAATGAATGCTGGGAAACATTAAATAGGTTTTGTCCAGATGATTGTCATGCTTAGGGTGCAGAAAGGTGAGAATTGCTGGAGGTCACTGGCTCTGACTGAAGGTCAGTGTGCTTCATTCTCTTCTCTCCACCTGTGATGTAAGTAGTTTACTACAAAGTTCACCTTAAAAAATTCCAGCCTTTCATGTAGGGAATAGAGTGAATATCTGCCTTTGAAGATTATATACCTGGTGTTGTCTTTGTAAACAAAATTTTTAAAATTAAAGGTGCAAGGGCCAGGGCAGTGGGGGGTTCAATCCTGGGGCCTGCTGTGCAGGCCCTGCCCCCAGGGGGTGCTGAGACGGCAATTGAAACTGGACATGGTGATACGCACCTCTAATCCTAGCTCTTGGGAGGCTGCAAACAGGTGCATCACTACGAGTCTGATCTAGTAGTGAGACCTGAACACCCTGTAGACCCTTCCCTTAAAAAAAATAAAATAAAATAATTGAGAAGTTCTATGTCTACCTGTCAAGCACAAAATAGTTCTTTTTGTAGCAATTATCAGCCATTTGCATTCCACAATGTTAAAATGTGATTGTTCCACAGGGGTGAAAAAACATAAAAGAGCTGGATACTTTAAGTGTCTACTGCCCTGTAAGATCCCATTAATTAAAAATAATGAATAACCAGTACTGACCTTGTACTAAATGTTCTGAAGAATATTAAGACATAATGTTCCAGTTGTCTCTTACTATGTAACCAAAAAAAGGCTTCAAAACTCAGTGGTCAAGAAGAAGAGTTATTTTTATTATCTGCGTTTTATGGATCCAAAATTCTGATGGCACTCAGCAGTGGTGATTTGTCTCTGATCCGAGATGCTCTTGAGCTTCAGCCAAGAGCTGAAATTCTCTAGAGACATCCTCATACCTGCATTGGCTTGACACAAAGCCTGATCTCTGTTTGCAGTGGTGATCAGAGCTCCTTCACGTGGCCTTTCTGAATGGTGTGGGCTTCCTGAGAGCATGGGGTTTTTAAGATAGGGGCTTCTACAGGGAGCATGCAGAAAATGAGTTCTTGGAGACAGCCACAAAAGCTAGATGGCCTTACTTTTCCTAGCTTCCCACTGCACACACTGTCTCATCTACTGCCTTCTGTGGGTTCCAGGAAAACCACACGATGGTCCACACTGGAGTGGAGACCAATGGCAGCCAGTCTCCTGATGATGGAATGGCAGAGTCAGTTGTAAAAAAGTCAGTAGTGCATAGGTATGTTGTGTGTGTCTTCAGAGCAGCTTTCATGATGGGGGACCAGTTATGTGATTACTATTGCGCTGGCCTTACCAGATCTTTTAAATTTCAGACGCCTGCAAAAAATCACTTTTTCCCCATTACATTGGCAACTAAGTCCACACATGTCAAGGACACTTCCAAGATATTTTCCAATAGCTTTTCTTCCATAAAGTTTCCCTTTAATGCCTTATTGGAATGCTGCCCCTACTTCAATTAGTAGCCCTTTCTTTACCATGAAGACAAGTGTTCAACTTTGGTGTGAAATTAGGGCAGGATAAGCTGTAGAATATCATGTGAAGAGAGATAGTGCTGAAAGCAAGAGGAAGTTAATGTCGTGGTTCTGGCCAGGAAACAAAAAAACCAGAGTTCTGGAGGAAAGAACAGGTATCAAGTAGTCATCCTTGATAAGGACAGAGGCCACATTTTCTTTTCCTAAAAGAAGGAAGGGAAGAGGAAAAGGGATTACAAGAGGGCTTGTTCATTTGGGACAGCATTTTGTTGAGTGCACGTTATGTGCCAGGTGCTGAGAAACCATCATAACCCTTCATGGTGTCACTTTTTAGTGGGACCGCATGCATCTGTTGAGAATGAGATATGAGGTGGTTACGACATAGAGGGCCTAGAGCATACCAAAAGGGTGAAGAACCTGCCATAGGAATCCCCTGAAGATGACCATCAGCTTTGTAGAAATTACGGGACATGCCCTGAGAAACAGCGTGTTGAGCAGGGTTCCCTGTGAGGCTTGGGAGTGGGGACATGTAAATGTTAACACTCGAGATGATCTTTGAGTAAGGGCTAGGACACAGGAAGGCCAGTAGAATGTGTGGCCTTTGAATGGTGGAACCCAGAGTGTGCACATTCCCTCACCAGAGGTAGACAGCCATGCCCACCTACCGAGGGAAGCATTGTGCCTTCACACCTGGCTGGCTGAGGAACAGGTCCCAGATAACATGGGCCCTAAGGAAAATGGTAGCTCCACAGGCACTCATATGCCACTTTAAGACTATGGTAGAAAACTGATGATGTTAAGCAACTCGCAATTCAAAAGCAGAAGTAAAATATTCATGTGACTTTTATATTTGGTCCAGTTATAAAGAACCTGAAGAAAAATTGCACTTGCAACTTGACTGAGAAAAATGTATGCTTTAATATGCTTTTTCTTTTTCTTTCTTTCTTTCTTTTTTTTTTTTTTTTTTTTTTTTTTTTTTTTTTTTTTTTTTTTTTTTTTTTTTTTTTTTTTTTTTTTTTTTTTTTTTTTTTTTTTTTTTTTTTTTTTTTTTTTTTTTTTTTTGTATTTAGCACAGGGTCTATAGGGTTTCACTCCATCAATCAGACTCATAGTGCTTCTCCTGTTTTCAGCCTCCTAAGCACTGGGATTACAAGCATGTGCCACCACGCCCAGTATCAATTACATGTCTCTGGTTGCTGTGCTCTGCCTAAGCAGGCACTTTAGTCTGCTGAGCTATCTGGCCAACTCTGGCATTTTAATAATCTGAAGTCACATAATACGCAATTTTCCCCTTGTAAGCTTTCTCCAAATTGCTGGTTTGAAAGAGATGAGCAGGTAGAACTAGAATGTAATAGAATATGCAAATTCACAGGGAAGAATTTTGGAATGCATCAGCAAACAAACCAAAAAAGTCTAAACATATACTAAGACTCAAAACCAAGAGAAAAGTATTTTTATAAGCCTACAGATAGTGGATAATCAAATCAGATCCGTTTCTGATTAATGCCTTATGTTAGAGTATTCAGGAACTTGTTTAGTTTTGTGAAATGAGGCATACCTTCCCAAATTTCTTTTCCAAACTTAAATTTGAACCTGGAATAAAATTCAATTCCTCACTCACCATGCTATGCATCTATTGGAAGCAAATCCAAAACAAATTTTCTATTGTACAGCAAAATAAATGCCAATTCATCCTGATGTTTCTAATCAACATGTCTTATTTTCTTCCCTGTTCCCATAACTTAAAATTATTTGTGGCACTCTCCAAACAAACCCTTCTGTTCTTTCCCTTAGTGTCTTCTTCTGGCTTACAATTTAGATATGTGGAAATCATTTCAGGCTGGCTATCACTGATCAATTACTAAGCAATTCTTTGGCATTTTAAACCATAGAACTCTGCCTCATAAGTTCCCATAGTTCAGATAACATCTTTTAAAGAAAAGGTTAAAATTTTAATTAGCAGATAAACAAGATACACAATTTCTTATTTGGAATTCGAGAAAGCAAATCACTGTCTCAGTGCCACCCCAATCCCTGCTAAAATAATTTCCACCAATGCTGGAGGCCTAACATATTTGGTTCTTGCTCAGAAATCCCATCCCATAACTTGATCCTGGCAAACTTTCCCCGGGCCTTTAGCTCCACGGTGCCTCTTGTCCAGCCTGGCTATTCTTCATTCTAGATCCCTGTGGGGTAGTTTAAAATATACGGGCATATTTTCGGCTCCAAAAATATTGAAAACATGTCCAATAAGTTTTTATAATTACTGAGGTTTGAGTTTTGGAGAACAAAGGTCTCAAGTGGGCACCAGGCTAAGGAAGTAAGTTCTGGAGAAACTTGCTGTTCTGATGCACCTGAAATGCTGGGACACTATCAAGGACAATGATCAAGGTTGTGTCTTCAGCAGTCCTAGTCCTGGGCCTTTCTGTTTGTCTTCATCTCCTCCTTAATTAAAATAAGGAAAGGTTAGCAACCTAAGGCCTGAAGAGCCAGGGAATTGCCACAGCTCAGTGCAGGCATCACGTGGTTGGACTGGGCCAGCAAAGATACAGCAAAGCACTTGCCCTAAGTTAACGCACAACATTTTTTTAAAAATGTATTTAGTACAGGGTTTAGGGGGTCTCACTACACAGATCAGACTCCTAGTGATTCTCCTATTTCCAGCTTCCCAAGCGCTGGGATTACAGGTGCTTGCCACCAATGCCCAGTCTCAATCACAGTCTCAGTACACCCGGGGAGTAGGGCCAGCACAGCATGCCAGGGATGGAACCCTGGTCCCTGCATTCTACCGAAGTAGGCGCTTTAGTCCGCCAAGCGACCTGGCTGGCCCAATACACAATATGTTAGCATGCGGGCTGAAATTTCTTTTCCTCCCCAGCTACAGTAGACTCAGGTGACATGACTCGGTAATACACTTTCCCATGATGATCTTTAACAGCACTGGGTGAAGAAATGTAATTCCGCGGTCGCTAAAACCATTCCACAACACTGATTTTTGGCAAAGAGAAAAAATGCACTCATGTCTATATCCCACTGGACTGAGTTTGCACAACTAAGCAGAAAAGCCCCACAAACACGTTCGATGTTGCAGGCCCTTAGGTTTCCTCCTGCTTTCAATCTTTCTCCATCAGATCTCCAAAAATGTCAAGGAGTGTTGTGAAATCCTCCAAACAAAACTGATTTTAATTCACTCTAGACAAAAACAAATAAACAGCACTTAGGGGGAAAACAGTGAGGCAGAGGTTGTGAAATCTTTGCTTTCCATCATAGGTGGTCAAACACCCTCCTATTTAAGGGTCCTGTCTTGGAACTACCCTCTGAAGATGTTTCTATCCACTTGGGAAATGGAGGGATTAAGAAACAGATTCAGAATGAGAAGGAGGGATAGAGGGGACCTAGTGAGCAGACATGGAAAGGGGCTCAGTGGAAGCAGTGTCAGAAGTGGTTTGGAGGTGAAATGACAACAGGTAGTGATGAGGAATAGGGTTTCATGAAGAAATTACTCTTGAAAGACAGCCCCATGGAGGAGGAGCTAAGCAGCGGGGGTTAAAGGATGCAGTGGTCCCCAGGATACCCAATTTGAACAGGAGCAAACTTTGTCTAGTCACCCAAAAATGTAACAAAATGAAGCTATCCCTTGTCTGTATCCTTTCTCCCTTCTTCCTTCTATATTCAAGGTCAGATTGGAGTGAATTCCAAGATGTATTTTGAAAAGCAGTGAATTAATGCATTGAGAACAATTTCAGAGAAATTGTTGTGCTTCAGATATGGTTTGAGGATGCTCCCCAAGGGTTCATCTGTCATGAGTGTGGGCCTTGGGATGGCTTTGTTGGAAAATGGTGTGAAGCTCTTAGGAAGTAGGAACTGCAGGTCACTGGATCCACAGCCCTCAGAAGGGATTAAAGCAGTCCTCATGTGAGCCCGAGTGCATTCCCATGAGAACAAGTTGTGACAAAGACCCATCCCTAGCTGTGAGTTTGAGGCCAGCCTGGAACACGTGGTGAGTTCAAACCAAGCTAAATATATAGTGAGAATCTATCTTAAGAAACATAAATAAGTAAATATGACCACCTTTTGCACTCTGGCTTCAATCTGGCCCTGTGTCTGGGCTCTCTTTCTCTCCTCTGTCTCTCTCTCTGTCTCTGTCTGCCTGTCTGTCTTTCTCTCTCTCTCTCTCTCTCTCTCTCTCTCTCTCTTGCTCTAGAGATTGTATCACTGCTGCTTGGATATTTGGACTTTCAGCTTTCACAACTCTGAGATAAGCAAACCTCTTTTCTTTGTAAAGCACTCAGCCTCAGCTACTTTGTTGTAACAATAGAAAATTGACTAACAGAGAGGCCACTTTCTCAAAGAAGACAAAGATGACACAATTAGTTTGACTTTTGCAACACCCCTCTGCCTCCCCTTCAAAACCATCTCTTAAAACCCAGTTATTGGGCTGAGGAAATAGCTCAGTAGAATAAGCGTTTGCCTGGCAAGCACAAGGGCCTGAGTTCAATCCCTGCTTCAAAAAAAGAAAGAAAAAAAAAAAAAAGAAAAGAAAGAAAGTAAGAGAAACTCAGTTATTTATAAGTAAATGATTAGCCCACCCAGATGTACCCACAGGGCTGCCAGGGTTCATTTTAACTGGTCAGTACTAATGATTAAATAGTTTTCATATTTCTCTTGATGTCTTTACAATCTCCGTAGGAATGATGAGGTTTTGAGGTTTTACAAAAGGCATTGAGTCCTAGGAAGCCAAGACCAACCCCATATTCTGTTACCAGCAGAGGAAACTTCAGCTTGGTCACCTCCCTTCCTCTTTCCTTTTATTTATACTGGTGTGTAACATCTCAGGTAGCTCCAATAACAATATCAATCAACAACTTCTCTAGAACTCAATGTCAACAGCTTTTTATATCTGTTGGTCAACTTCTCAAGCTGGTGAAAAGAAACCAGTCAATAAACATCATTCCAATGGAATGTCGATTCCCACAGCCCCACCTCTGATAGTGATACCCGAGTCACTATTCAGATGCCTTTGTTAGCCCACTTTGGCACTGAAATTGACGAGACATTGTTACTCCCTTATAAAATATATAGTAGCATTACTAAGGAGATAATAGAGCTCCCTCTTATGTCTGCTGAGGTGTCAGGTTTTAGCAAGGCATCCAGTTTCTCATTTCATCTCTGTATTTCCCAGTCTGATAAGCATTGCTCATCAATTATGGATTTCTGCCTCTCAGGGAAGATTCCTTGGTTTCAACCCCAGAGAAAACCCTGCTCTCCGACAGGGGCCTGGCTCTGTGTCCTCAGGTTAATGCCTTCTACCTTTTCAAACAGAACTTTCACAGCTGAATTTCACAGCCATTTTGATATTTTCTTGTAATGTCACCATGTGATGCTCACGTGGCTGCATTTGCGTAAAACGCCCTGCGTATTTTAAGATGTAAAGACTTACAAATGCAGGGCAGCTGTTTTCACGTTTTGAAGCATGTTCCTGTCAAAGGAGCACTGGATTTAATCTCCGTTGCTCCAGAAAAAAAGAAAAGGAACAAAGGGGCAAAGTCTGCAGGAAGAGATTTCATCTTATGAGTAAGGGAGAATTGTTCTTAACAGTTTGAACTGCTGAAAAACGGAAATCCTTGCTGCAGGACAGTGGGGCCACTTACTTGAGCTCATAAAAGACACCCCAGAAGTGTCTTTCAAGAGACTGAAGTTTGGTCAGGAGAGAAATCAGAGGAACAGCTGATGCTGAGTAACTGCAGTGGTGCCTCCTTCCTGACCCCACGCCACGGGGAGCCTCTGACCTGGAGGGGCTGGTCTCTGAGACAGAAGCAGCACTGGGTGGATCACAGCAGCCACAAAATGATTGTTCTCTGTTTAAGTCTATCTTGACTTCCTTTAGTAGAGTTCTATCATTGTATTTGCATAAATATTGGGGTTTGATAAAACAAAAAGAATTAACTTGAATTTCCATACCCTACAATTTATAATTAACAAGTGCTAATAGTTTTGTTTTTTTTTTCCCTAATGGTTTTATCATATCTGCTCTGTGTCAATTTTTAAAAAGAAAGAAAGGAGGTGGGGAGGGAGGGAAAGAAAAAGAAAAAGAGGATGAGAAAGAGGGAAGGAGACAGGGAAAAGGGGTAGGATGGAAAGGAAGAGGTGAGGACAAAGATATTAACTATTGTCTCTAAACCCGCACCTCCCCACCTTGATCATCCTGGAGACTAAAACAGTCACACACCCTTTCATTCCCTAATATTTTCCTAGAGACACAGGTAGCTATTAAAACATGTACATGGCTGGGGAAGTAGGAGATGGAGAAAGGCTGGTTAACAGGTTCCAAAGTACAGCTACACAGAAGCAGGGAGCCCTGAAGTACTGCTGTACAGTATAGTGAGTGCAGGTCACACTGCACGGTGCATTTCAAACAGCTAGAAAAGAGAATTTTGAAAGTTTTCACTGTAAAGAAATGACAGTTTGGCATGGAGGAGCACACCTGTAACCCTAGCAGCCTCCTCTCATGAGGCTGAGACAGGAGGATCAGGCTGTCTCAGATCTGGGGCTTCCAGCCCCAGATCCGTGAATTTGAGGCTGCCTGTGCTACAGAATGAGTTCAAGGCCAACCTGAAGTGCAGAATGAGACCCTGTCTCGAATATATATATGTTCATCATAGGGGAAAACCATTTATTTATTCCTACATTAGGGGACGCTTCCATCAGTTTCTTCTTTCCTACTACTACAAACAGACACTAGCATGTAGAAAACTCTTACACAGGGAAAGTGTAGGAAGCCATGCCATGTAGATTCCAAAGCACAATGCTTAAGCATAAAGCAGGCATTTTCCCACTTTTTAGACACCATTAAATTTCTCTCTGAGAGATGTTAATCATTTCACATTTCTAGCAACTGTTTATTCAAGTACCATTTCCCCTGCCACTTTGACAACAGTTAAGATGTCTTGACTACTTAACTTTACCAATACAACGAGTGGGAACAGTATCTCTTTTCCTTTGCTTCCCCTGAAATTGAGAATCTTTTTGTTTCTTTATTGTCCATTCATATTTCCTCTTCTAGTAATTGATTCATTTTTTTCTACTTTTATCTTCTATGTTTTGAATACTAATTTCTAGCCTATTTAATTTGTCTCCCCTTCTGCTTTGGGCTGTTGCTCATTTTTGTAATGCTGAGGACTGGATTCACCTACCAGCCCTCTTTTTATTTTTGCCTTTAGAGACAGGGTCTTGCTAAGTGGCTAAATTATGGAGCTGTGGCTAAAATTTGTAGTCCTACCTCGGCCTCCCAAAGTGTTGGGATTACAGGCATGCCACCACACCCAGTTCCCCTTCTGGTTTTTAATCATTTACCAACATAAATCTTTATATTTTCAGTCAAGTGAGTCTTAATACAATCTTTCCCTTATCAGAAGAAGAAATGTGCACCCTCAAAAAGACACTAGAGATGTGTACATGGATGAAAGACAATGCGAAGATTCAAAAGGAATGTACCCAGCAGCCAGCCAAGGAGAGGGAGTCAGAAGAAACCCACCCAGTTGACACCTTGATCTTCAGCTTCCAGCCCCAGATCTGATACTTAAGCATCTAGTCTTGGCAGTGGATTATGCAGCCCTAGCAAACTAATACAGTAGGAGAATTTCCAACAAAGGTGGATACACATGTGTGTGTAATCAGATAGTTAGGGTTAAGCCAGGGAAGATGAATTGATCACATGGCGTAGTGTAAAGTACAAAAGCAATTCATACTTTAGGTTTAGTGAAACAAAAAGCAGTCAAAGACGCTGAATGAAGTCCCACATAGAGATGCGAGTTAAGTTCACAGTAGGTCAGGCTCGCTCTTCTTTGTTCAGGTTCACATGACAGCGACCATAAGTTATTATAGTCTCCTATAGTTGCTGTAACAAATTACTGCACACTAGGTGGCTTCAAACAACACAAATGTAGTTTCTTACAGTTTTGGAGGCCAGGAATCCTAAAATCAAAGTGTTGACGGAGCCATTCTTTCCAGGGGTTTCAGAAAAGAATCTATTTCTATGCCTTTTCTACCATAGATGACATATAAGTTTTCAGATTTTGGGGCGCTGCCTGTCTTCAAAGGGCACCACTGTGACCCTTGCCTCCATGGTGCCATCTTCTCTGCCTCTGCTGCATCAAAGGTTCTGTGTGATTCTGCCAGCCCACCTAGGTAATGCAAGGTTGCCTCCTCCTCTTAAAATACTTAACTTATTCAGAACTGCAAAGCCCCTGTTGTGGTCTGAAGCTGAGCATTCACAGGCACCAGGGATTAGGATGCAGACAACTTTGAACAGCCATTATTCTGACTACCAGTTGCAAAACAGTTTTAAAAGAAAATAATTCTATTAAGTTCAAAAGCAGAACATTTGAAAAGAATGGAAGCAATGAAAGCCCCCTTACTTTTTAACTCAACAGAAAAGCTTTTAAATTAATTTTTTAAAAGCTGTCTATTAGTACCAGAAGTTTTGCAAAATAGTTTTTAAGTCCTTGTTAAACTTAAAAGGTGTTGTTCTGGTTAATTTTCTCTTTGGTTGGAGCGCTCTGTTGAGCCTTTTTCCACATTCATTTGGATTCCATCTGCCAATGTGCAAATGGGTCTGTTTCCACTTAAGCAATCCTCCCCCTCTGCGCAGCCTGCAGGCAGAAGTGTCCCCAACTACTGAAAACACCTTCCCGCCCTCATTTCTCCAGCAACTTATGCAACCAAAAGAGCCGGACTCTAAGTCAGAAGGGCAACCTGTTGGGGCAGAGAGACACCAGCACTCCTATGGCTCAGCACAGCTCAGTCCCTTCACTGCCTCCCTCTCAGGCCCCAGTGAATAGCACTTTCTGTCCACCACAGATCTCCTGTGTCTTATGGGGGAAGTGCATAGAATAAACTGACAGCACTAAGTAACAACCTGCCTAGGGCACTCAAGATGAGTGGGCAGAAGAGCCACCTGCAGGTAGACTGTGATGAACATGTGTGTGCATCGGCAGAAACAATACTAGGACATTCGGGGGGGGGGTGCAAAGTGCCACTGAGCACAGCTGAGTGATGGAGGAGGATGAGCTGATTGTTCTGGAAGGCTGTTTCACTCCCAGGGGACACATGTTGGAAATTAGCTCCCTAGGCCATAGAGAGAGTATGTATACTGATAGCTACTGCTTGTACTTCCAAAATGGTAAGCTGCCTGGGTCATCTGTGCACTTACCTATAACAGATATCATTTCCAAATTTTCACACATGTAACTATCCATGTGTGTCCTATGAACATGTACTTGGGTGCATACCTGTCGATGTCTCTATTTCCATGCGTTTGCTTATGAATATACTAGTGGATATTGATGAGTAGATTCTGCTTTTGGCAAAGAATCAAAAGGTGCCAAAGGGAGAATCTTCCAGGCATCTTTTCAGTCTCTCCTGGATCTTTCAAAGACTCTTAGAGGCTCACATTTCTGTCCAATACCAAACTTCACACCAAGCCACCCTTACAGTGCACATAAAAACAGAAATGTGTGGTGATGACTTGAGTTTCTTTTCCCTTCCTCTCACTCCTTGGCAGTGAGGCTGCTCCAGACCTATGGGAGAAAGTCTTCACTTCTCCCAGCTCTCCCCAAAACCCAAGATGACATTATGTCTGTCAGTGAATTAGGACCACTTCATGAGTCAGTCGTGGACACATGAGAAGCAACACTTGCTCTGAGTCCTGTTTTTCTCAGAGTTAATAGCTTCTCCAAAGAAACTGCTGAAGTACGACTTTGTTACATTCTGAAAAGTCTTTAAAATTATTTTTTAGGGCAATCTTCGATTCATAGCAAAACTGAATAGAAACTGGAAAGAAGTCCCATGTACCCTCTGCCCCACATAGCCTCAGTCTCCTTCACTATCAACATTGGCACAATCGTTGGAATCAGTGAACCCAAAACATGTCTTTCTCACCTGAAGTTTACTTTACACTGGAGTTCACATATTGTGTTGTAACTTCATTCTATATCTGGACAACTATTTAATGACACCATTATGGCATCAAAAAGAGTAATTCACTGCCCTAACATTCTCCTACGCAACTCTTCATCTCTTCCCCAAACTTTTGCCAATCATTGATCTTTTTTTTTTTTTTTTTTTTTTTTTTTTTTTTTTTTTTTTTTTTTTTTTGTCTTTTTGAGACAGGGTCTCACTATGCAGTTCAGGCTGGCCTTGAGCTCACTTTTGTAGCCCAGGCTGGTCTGGAACTCGCACTGATCCTCCTGCCTCAGCCTCCTGAGTGCTGGGATTACAGGAGTGCACCACCATGCCCGGCTTAATCATTGATCTTTCAACTGTCATTACATTTGCCTTTGCTAGACTGTCAGTTGAGAGCATATACAGTGCAGCCTTTTCCGATTGGCTTCTTTCCCTTAGTGATATACATGTAAGATTTCTCCATATCTTTTCACGACCTGATAGCTCATTTCTTTTTATTCTTGAATAATATTCCTTTGGGTATACCAGAGTTTATTTATTCTCCTACCGATGGACAGCTTGCTTCCAAGTTGTGGTAATTATGAATAAAGAGGCTATAAACATCTGTGTGCAGGTTTTTGTGTGGACAGAAGTTTTCAGTTCCTTTCAGTAAACACTTAGGAGCACAATTGCTGGATTGCATTACTAAGAACATGTTTGGTTTCAGAAGAATCTGCCAAACTGTTCAGACTCTTCTTAAAGTTAGAATTCCTGCCTAGCTCTATTTTTCACAAAGCTATGTATTAATATGCGGTAATACACAGTGGGCACTCGGAATCCCCATGGGATGACACTTTTGATTCTTCCAGAATTCCCCAACTCAAGAATGTAGAAAATTTGTACAGGCCCCTGGCATCTTCCCGAATCATATTTCCACTGGGAGTTCAATGTTTCCTGTGTATCACCCACACCATAATCTAGCTGTCCTTTCAACTTCCACAGAACTTGTTGCTTTTAGTTGAAAACTGTATTTCACATGCACTAATGCTACTTATTTTATAGTTTCAAAAGACTTATTTTGTAAGGGTCAAGGAAAGAGGTCAGCATATGTGTGCATGCATACACGTGCATGTGCACACGTGCACACACACACAAACACACATATACACACATAGATGGTGATGGACACACCAGGCTAAGCACATTGAGAAAGCTGAACAAACTTCATTCCCAGCACAAGCTTCGTGATCCAACTCTTCATTCATACTGGTTCCTCTGTGATATGAGGATTTTCTGAATCTTAGGGAAATCACAACTTCAAATTCTATGTGGTACCTACTCTAAAAGCTCCTGCAAAATAGATTCATATTGTTAACCTGGCCCAACTTGAGGGTTAAATTTCATGATGCTAGAATAACAATAAAAATGCTGAGAACAATATAAAACTACAGATCCAATCATTTACAAAGGTGTATTGAACTAGGGTTTCATTGGCTTTTCTGTTCAAAGTCAAGGAAGCAGAAATAGAAAGTAATTGCCTGCAGGTGTCCTGGGTAATACACTGACCGCACTCCTATATAGGCCACTAAAAAATGCTGGAGATGATGCTGGATAAAATTAATTTTTAAAGCACAGCTGGATTGGTATCATATTAATGGATTGCTAGGAGATTAGAAATTTTAAGAACACTTTAATCCAGAGAATAGAGCTGATGACAGAGACAGCAATTGCCAAAGGGCCAAGGCCATGCCTTGGAAGCGTAGTATAGATTTTAAAGAGTCATGGAGGTATCAGAGATAGAAAAGGTAAGGAGATGCCTGAGAGACCCCTTGTGCAAAGCCAAGATCACTGAGAGGAAGCATCCTAGAGAAATAAACCAGAAAAAAATTACCCGTTGCTCGTGGGGCTGGGGAAATAGCTCCGTGGCACAAAATGCACAAATGCTTACCTGGCAAGTCCAAAAGTCGTGAGTTTGAACCCCAGTCCAAAAAAAAAAAACAAAAAAAAAAACAAAAACCAACAACAACAAAAAAGAGCTTCTAATCACAGGCCAAATTCAAATTCGTACAGCTCAGGCAACCCTAAGTTAACAAATTATTTAAAGTAACACCTGGTTAGAATGCTACAAAGCACCTAAAAAAGTGCAACCATTTATTTGAACTTAGCCCTTAAAGAATAATCACAGATAAAGCTCTAGGAAATAAGAGCTCAGACTCCAAAGTCACCTTTTGTGCTCATCAAGTCACCACGAATGAAAATCAAGAAGGTCATATGCTACAGAATCATAATTAAAGTGATCACAGCTATTCAGGAGAAAAAAAACAACACAGAATGCATGAAATACTTTTGAATGAATGAAGTGGTTTAATATATAGTGAGGATAGAAGAGAATATTAAAATACACAGGCAGATTTGATAAGAAGCCAAAAAGTACTACTAGAAATGAAAAGCAGATGTGAAGGCAGCATAAAAAGACAGAGGTAGAAAATACGCGAGTGGCTAAGAGAGATAGGAAGCAGTGTGAGAGAGTCTAGCATATTACCAATCAGAAGTTCATGAATATCAGAACCACTGTAGATACAGCAATACTTAGAAAAATAATCAGCACGAAATTCAGAATCAATGTTCATCTCCAGATTCAGAATGCATAAAGAATAATAAATAAAAATAGACAAATAAAAAGAAAACCTTAGATACATATGAAAATATAGAACAGGGATCAGCAAATTATGCCCAGTGGACTAGATCTTGCCCTCAACCTAACTCAAGGGTTATGGGAGCAGTTACTCCATTAGTTACAGATGGCCGCTTTTGTACTATACAGCAGTTAGGAAGTTACACAAACACCATATGGCCCTCAAGGCTGAAAATATTTATCCTATGGATCTTTGCAAAAAAAGAAAAAAAAATACCTGTCTACCCAACGTAGAACATCAAAGCAAGGAGAAGATACTAGGAGATTTTTTTCAAATTTACAGTGATTAATACAGCTAGAATTTTATCTCTGATTTCATTCTCAGTGGTTCTCGAAGTTAGTCCCAGAATAAAGAACAGCAGGACTGACCTCACCAGAGAGCTTACTGAAAATCCAACTTTTTGAGCTTTGACTGACTTCTAAAGAACTCTGACACATACTAAAGCTCAAGAACCGCTGCTCGTGACTAATTCATGATCACTGCTTCTCACCATCTCCTGGTCTGCACAGCCCCCCATAAGAACTGGCTGAAGAGCTTTTTAAAATATCATTGTCTCTGGACTTCCTCTCAAAGATTCCCACCTGACAGGAGAGGAATGAGGCGCAGCTGTTGGCATCTCTTACAGTCCCTAAGTGAGTCCAATCCCCATTCAGATGGGAACTGGTGCATTATACATTGCTGCCTTTCTTCTTTTGTAGCTAGTGAAATGGATATGGAGACATTGTGACAAATACCTAAAGCTTTGTTCATGCTATGTACATATTGTTTTTTTATGAAGGCTGAATAAAAATAAAAGGCATCTGAGAAAGGATTGTTTGCTGGCTTCTATGAGCTAATTAATGAGCCAAAATTAGGTCCATCCCTCCCATTCTTGTGCTAGAAAGTCAAGTCGCTTGCATGGGTAGAGAGGCAAGCTTTGTGAACCGTCAGTTTCTGTGTAAACAACAATGGGATAGTGAAGGGTTTTGATAACACCCAAGTGTACCAACAAAGGTAGCACTGAGAAGGAGCTGAGGTATGATGGATTAAGGAACCCTTAGTCCAAAGAGTCTTGGCAGTGTAGATACCTGAGATGAAGACAACGGGGCATAAGTTCTCACAGATATGCAGGGCTTGAAGAGAAAGGATGGTACCCCTTCCTCTTCATCCCTGATGACTTTTACCTCTGTTGAAGGACACACATCTCAGGCATGATGTCTACTGAAGGTCTTCCTCCTCCCACCCACCCTTATTGATAGCATCACAGCAACAGTCCTCCTGGCAGGGAAGGCTACAACGTGAGAACCACAGGATGCCGAGCCATCATTTCTTAGTTTAGATGAATAAGGGCTTAAGACCAACCACTTTCCTGAGAGAAAGTCATAAATGTCGGGGGAAGAGGAAAAAGGGGCCAAGAAAAGGCTGGGAACATTGCTTCTCTAAACTACAAATGTGCTTCTGACTCATGGAGGTCTCACTGATCTGCCAGTGCTGGTTCAGTTATCTTGGAGGATGAGACTTTGTACTTCTAAACGTTCCGGTTGAAGCTAGTTCTGATGGCTCTTGGACCATATTTTGATCATAACAACAGTGTGAAAGATGGTCCCCAAAACAGAACTCTGGAAAGTCTTCTCCACACATGTTTATTATCTCTAGTTGTTGGCAACAAAGAACACATCGCTGTGCGTAGGAAAATGCACTCAAAGTTGATGCACTACAGCTTCATCAGGCCTGTGAATCGGTTCCTATTCCCAAGTGTGGCAAAATTCCACTGACATGAAAAGGAATTCTGGGAGTTCAAGTTTTTCACCTAATATTTCAAAATAGCATAATGTTGAACTACCATGAAAACAACTGGTTTTTGTAATAGGAAAGCCCACAAAATGGCCACAGTAATTTGCATCTTCATGGTTTATAGGCAAGAACTCTTCAACTTGAGTTGAGAGAGAAGCAAAATAAACAGTTAGGGTTCTTTTTACCACTTACCAGTATACTTATGCACTTAAAAGCCTTATGCAGGAAACCACATTCTCATCTCCTCTGAGTTTGCACCCAATACCTTGGAGCTATATCTGGTAGACATTATTGTAATGCCACTGTGAATATTTGTTTAAAGCTCACCACACATTTATCTGAACCAGATTGGGTTCCCACATGTAAAACTTGGATGAGCCAATTGAGAAAAATGATGGTCATGAGCAGAGTTTGGGCAGCAGGAGGAATGAGAGGGCTGGAGAAAAATGGGGCCAGAAGACAGGCATAGCCAGGGTCAGCAGAAGCCCTGCTTAGGGACTCCATACCAGATAACCAGGAGACATGAATGCAAAGGTAACAGGAAACAGACATTTAATCTAAGGCAGGGTTCAGGATAGCTATAGGGTGGAGGGGTCATGCATGACAGCCACTCATGGGTTTAGGGTTCAGAAATGGCCAGGGTAAAGGGCAAAGTGAGAAGAGAGAGTTGAAGATGATCACAGCCTTCCTGCATAAGGCCTGGTCAGACAGTTGCTGGGACTGGTCTACTAGAAGAACCATGATGCCAGGGAGCCCAGTTGCCAGGTGACCTGCCTCCAGGATACTAAGTTCTGCCCTTGGGGTCTGTTCCTTGTAGGGCCAAAAAATCCCAGACCATCATAGTTGTGAAACTGATTTCCTCAGAACATCCTCCAGAACTGCTGCATTATCCAGGCATTTGATGAAGATATTATAGAAAAGAAGACAGGAGTAGAGTGGAGGTCTGATCTGCTGGGTTACACCAAGCAACAGACATCCTGGAGAGGATGTCCTCAGGGATGGGAACTCAGTTCCCAGAAGCTCATTCCCTGGGAGGCAGAATGGAAACTAACCAGTCCAGTGTTCTGACCCTCTATGGACATTAGAATAATTCAAGAGAGGTTAAAAAATAATTTCAATGCTTTGGCACCACACCCAGCGGCTCTGATTTCATTGGTCTACAAAGCATCCCTGGGGCTGGTACTTTTAAACAGTTTCCAGGTGATTCTTAGGCCCAGCCCTTGCTGGGTTCAAGCACATAAGGAGATGAAACAGGCAGCTGTTCTTGCATGTGGTCACCCCTCTCCATTCTTGTTTTATGGAAAATCCATCTTCTGGTTGCCTAGTGTTGCTAACCTTTGAGTTTTTATTCAGACTGTCTCCTCTCAAAAAATAATAATCCTTGAGTTTACTTTTCTACTTCATTACTTTCAAACAGAAAACCTAAATGTTTTTTACTTACTTAACATTGACTAACTAATCACTTATATGAACAGTATGCTATTCTCCATGGAAGAGATGCAAACTGACAGGAGATTCCAGGAAAGAGAACTGTTCACAGCCTACTCAGAGGGGTGAGCTTTTATCTACCCACAGCCATGAGGAATATGCCATGCGATTCCCACTCTCACACAAAATGTCACTCAATTTTGGAAGGTGCTGGTCTTCCCTGGGGAGTGAACTGTTTGGAAAAGCCAAAGGAAGTAGGAACCATCAGGGACATCTGCTTTTGGGACCCAAAGAGTGGCCAAAGAGCTCCATATCCCAATCCTGAGAAGCTATAAGTGAAATGTGCAGTAAGGATTTTGAAGTTGGAAGATTCTCTAGAATAATCCAGGTGAACCTAATACACAGGTGTTCCTGATTTAACCACCTGCCTATCTAATGGTTCTTCAGACCTGTGACCTTCTGCTTGGACTTATGACTCCCATTCAGATTTATGGTGCAGGAACACCTTATTGTGGCTTCTGTAGTCCAGCAATGTTAATTTTATGTTTTATTATACATTACAGTACTTCATGTAAGAGTTATGCAAATAAAGCAAAGTCCTTGGGTTGGAATTTTCTTGATCTATTTCTTTGCTCTGAATGTTATATATACTATAAACAATTCTAATTTTAGCAACCAACCCAATTAATGACCAGCCTCAAGACTGTAACTTCGTCATTAAACAAGAAGCATCTGTAATCACCAGGGTTTTTATGTGAAGGATGCATTGGGAGACAAGATATAAGCAGCATTTGGAAGGAGACCCTTTAAAATGAGGAAAAGGCCACAAGCCAAAAAATGCAGATGGTCTCTAGCAAGTAGAGGAAGTGAAGAAACATTCTGCCTAATTCTACTGAAACCTTAATTTTAGGCAGGTGAAACTAATTTTAATTTTCTGACCTCCAAAAATATGACCTAATAGTCATGGTGTTTTCAGACACAAAGTTTGTAGTCAGTTGTTACAACAGCAACAAGAAACTAACGCTGCACACTCTCCGCTTTTGATCCCCACCCTCACGGCCAGTTCCTTCAACACTATACCATTTTGTTCATGACACCACAGTTTCCTGGTGAGAAATGACCAGAAAGACATGTGCACACATTTGGAAGAGTTTTATGAACTTAACTAAGCAACATAATTCACCTCCCATGGATTATGCACTGGTCATTAAAGACTACTTTTAAAAATATTTGACCAGAGAGAGGTTATTGAATATGTTTTATTATTTTGGCAAGTCTTACTTTTATACTTTGTAAAATTAACAAAACTTTAGCTTTAGAAATGTGGTATTCTTAGCTGTTATGACTTTAAAAATTAAGTTTCAAAACAAGAAATACAAACAGAAAGTCTGTCCTTCTCTCCTTAGTGGGTCAGAATGCTCATTAGCCAACATTATATGCCCTCCATGAGGATTTTTTTAATTGAAACTTTAGTATTGACTTTCTTTTTTGTTTTAATATAATTTTCTTATAAACTTGTTGGAGAACATCCACTTTTAGAATATTCTTAAAAATAGATTAAAAATCTGTAACACTCAGAAGATTTTTAAAAAGATTTTAAGAATTGTTTCCATTTATTACAGTGTGCAGCCAATGGATTTTTATAGGCAGTGCATCGCTTTTAATGGCACTGTATTACAGTAGAAATATTTGCAGGCATCTACTTCCAAATAAATTGTTCTTGCAAATCAGTAACTTTCTTACTCATACTTAAAATATCATCTTTACCTATATAGACTATGAGATCATGTTTATTTGTGACTTCAGTCCTATCTATCAGCTAGCAAATCATTGAAAAACAAGCCACAGAAAACATCTGTAAATCTGAAACACTAGTTGTGTCATTGTCATACTGAATATTTCATCTCTAAATTGAACAAACCTTTTAGGTAATGTAAAACATAACCAGCAAACCTCTATGGGGTATAAGATAGCCTCACAATGATTTCCTCTTCCACTATAGAATACATAATAAAATGTTAGTGTATGTTAAAGTTGTTGTGCTTTGTTGCTTCATTTTGTTCTGAAACTTAGCTTTATGCTATCATCCTCTCATCCTCTTGGTTCTGTCTGGTGATCACTTCATAATGTCTTCCCTTCCATGGGAGTAGTGGATGAATATTACCTTTGGGTACACTTCTGTAGGGTTATCCTAGAATCCTTTTCTATTCTGTTGCAACTGGCTGCCAGAACGTCTACACTAATATTGTTTGGTCTTATTGTTTTTTCACTTTTCTGTCTTATTACAGAAGTCATTTAGAATTAAAAATATTTCTCCAGAACATCTTTCTTTTAGAAGTTAGGAAAGAAAGTAGTCCTGGATGTACTCCAGAGCTGAGCAGAATTAGCAGATTCCATACACTGAGGTATGTTAGAAACATCTGTGCTTCAGTCCAACTGTATAGTAAACCTCCCACACTGTCTAATTTCTCCTGGTCCTTACTTCCTCAAATCTTCCGTGAGGTTTTCTAAAAGTATTTGCTGACAAAGGAATATATCTTAATTTAGTCACCAATTTGCATCCCATGCATTATTTACCAGCTGTTGTCACCACAGTGTGAATAACAAGGATTTCCTCCATAACATGTAGTTTTTCCCCATTTACTGTGAAAGTAACAAACCTCAGTAGGGGCTTCCAAACATTTATCATCAGATTTATTGTGGTTTTTGTAAAGTACTGGATTGAGTAGTGAATGGCTCTAAACATCCACAAACTGTAGAAATCTACCTTCATGTTCTAACTAAGAATTGTTTTAATGCTTTGCAAAGACTGCTGGCTTCAAACCAGCCTTAATTGATAACACAAGTTGCAATATGCATTCAGCTTGAGTTTCATTGTTAATGGTGGAGAATATAAATTCCTATTTCAAGCAGTTTTTTGGTCATTTCAATTTTTTGTTGGCAACTTACTGCTAGAACTGATGAATCTTTCATTGTTTTGCCTCATAGTGTGGCCAGCAAAGAGCTTGCATCACGAAGCCCTGGCATCTTTCTTTCTAATGGTTCACTGCTGCTTTCATTATTAATATTGTCTGCAGCCAACAGTCTTGCTATAGGTTCATTGAAAACCATTTGTCCCTTCTTCAGAGGTTGGATTTGTTAAAGCAAGATAATGCAAACCATAAACCCAGTTACTAAAAGTCACATGAATTTTAATTTCTTATAACTTCCTGCAACCTGGCGGTGTCAAATATTCCATAAATAATTCATGCGTTGGACGAAACATGAGACCATGTGACATGAGAACCAAATAAGGGTACCAGTGCCATATCATAATAGATTGACATTAGCAACAATGAAGTTCTTTCTTATTCTTTTAAATTTTTTTTTTAAATACATTCCTGCCATGGTGGCCCTGCCCCCAGAGCACCCTGAGAAGGCAATTGAGACTGGGTGTGGTGGCACCCATATGTAATCCCAGGTCTTGGGAAGCTGTAAACAGGTGGATCACTATGAGTCCAATCTAGTAGTGAGACCCTGAACACCCTGTACACCCTTCCCTAAAATACAAAAAAAAAAAAAAAAAATCCAATATATCTTCCTTTTATCTATGGATCTCCTTATACTCCTTAGATTTGTATATCCTCTGCCTGGAAACTTGACAAACAATAGCAATACATTAATTACTTGTTACACACACATAGACTGGTTAAGTATTCACCAAACTATTTCTTTTGTCCTCTACCACTCACCAACTACATTTCTTAGTCTTTCTTGTGGTTTAGATGCTGTAGACTTAACTTGTAGCCAATAAAATATGTCCCTTACAGACCCAGGTCACAAAAGTTTCCTTTCCCTCTTCCACATCTATGTTAAAGATGGCAAAGTCTCCACTTGCTTGGGCCCCTGAGTGGACATGGTAAGCAGAAGTCTTTGTCACCTTCCATCATCAAATGAACTGAAAAATGAACTTGTATTATGTGAAACCACTAGTATCTGGGGGGGGTGTATTTGTTACAATATAGTGTTATACCTAACTAATGTGCTTTATGCAACACCTTTTCATAGATTTTTGAGGACTCCAAAAATAAGTAAATATATCCCTGATCTCAAGAACGTAAGTGGAGCCTATGTAAAAATGATATTTTGAATCAATCCAGAGCACTGGCAACATGACAGTGGCCCAAGTGTGCATGGTGGCAATTATTGTTCCAGTCAGTGTGTTCAAACCATGTTCTACAGGGGGGGTAATGTTCAAAATAGGCTTTAAAGGGGAGAAATTTCACTAGACAGAGATATGGAGTCGTTTCTAAGAAGAGAGCAGAATCTTCTACTGAATTGTAACCTTGAGTAGCAAGCTAAGGGGTATTAATTTGATCCTGTAGGCAATGAAGCATCCAGAATAGGGGAGAGGGTATACTAAGTTCAGGTAGACCTGTGTGCTTATGAAACTAATTGGGAAGGACCACAGTGTTCAAACTTATGTTACAGTTAAAAGCTCAGGATGCAGGTTGACTGACCTGGATATAAATTCTGGTTCTTCTATTTGTCAATGATATTAATGTTGGGTCAGTTACATAACTAAGAGGCAATTTCCCTGTGTGCAACACGTAGGTAAAATAGAAGGCCCTGCATATGATTGATATGAACAGTAAGAAAATGCATGGAAAGCATTAAGCTCTATGCCAACAAAGAGTAAACATTTGACATGTTTACAACCACTAAATCATTATTATCAGTTGTATTCCCAGGGTGAGATAATAAGGACCAGAACTGGGTTTGCTGCAGTAGTAATGGGAAAGAATACTGAATGTAGAAGATATGCAAGAAAAGTAAATGAATCAAAAATAGTGCCCAAGCTTGATCTCAGTTGCTTACAACATTCTCCCATTGAGAAGATGGATTATAGTTTTGTGAAGCAGACATAACAGCATTTTTTGACAAGTCAAGCTTGGAGGCACACACAATTCTCCCCTTCTTCTGAGATAGAAGAGAATGTGAAGAAAAAAATCTAGGAGAATTATAATTCACAGGTGCAAAAACATGAGCATGCAGCTGGTAAACAGTGAATGTTTCTGAAAAGATGGTGGTGTGGGAATTCACTTGAGGTGGAGGTGAACATAGATGTTTCTTATACCTAATTTCATTTTTGGATCACATGATGGAGGAGAGAGATGCTCATGGGACAGGTTTCCTCAGAGGTGGCCTGCCTGGCTGATGGGGCAGGTTCAGCCAATGCTGAGCTTGAGCAACTCAGTTTGGATGCTCACAGAGTCAAAGGCCTCCATCCAGGGTGGGCATCTCACCAGCAGGCACCAGCCACATGAGAACCTTCCTAATGAAATGAAGCCTTGTTTATTCTCCCGGAAGGGGGTAATTGCATGTGACATTCCTCTGAATCATTTATTTGTATTTATTTGTATTTTTTCTCCTTTTCAGCATAAGAAATTAAACAGATGGAAAAAAACATACTTAAAGGGTTTTCTTATTACTCCTGGCAGTCTATGGCTCCAGACAACTACTTAGCCTCTTTCCCTGGCTAGGAGTAATGCCTGGAAGTGTTTTTGCTGCCTTCAGACTTACAGAGGGTAAGAAAGGACCACATTTTCCCCATTTATTCTTTTCATCAAAGTCTTCTTCCAAGCATTAATACAAAAATGTTTTATTGAGGCCTTGGACCCCACTGAGAAGATTTTTGATTTAATTTCGTCCTTCTTGTTGACATTAGGAGGGCATTGAATTGTATCTCCATCTCATATTTTGGCCAAATTCCAGAGCTCCTTGTTAGAAGGTTGGACATAGATGAAAACACCCATGATAGGAAATCCAGTCAGAGAGATGTACAACAGGGAAACAGGAATAGGCTAAAAGACTAAATGGAGGTCAGTGCCTTTGTCTTTCTTCTGAGGATACAGCACATCAGACCGGACCTTTCATAGGTGTGGGCCCCAGGAGGAGGGAGGAGTCTTGAAGGTCTGTATCCTTCTGTGACTCCTAAGACTATCACCTCTTCAAGGCCTGACAAAGATGATGCCCCAAGGATCTGTAACCTTCAATATTTGTCCTTTGATATCTAAGGCATAGTGTGTAGAAGACAGAGCTAAGAAGATGACAAGAGAAGAAGATTGATGGGGTGTGACTGGGCAAGGAGATATTAGAGATATTGGAGATGTAGGTTTTGGTTGAAGTTTAGTAGGAACCAGGATCCAGAATGGGATGCCAAGGCAAACCTCCAGCTCCCTACCCCACCCTACATTCTCTTGTGAAATAATAATCCTTTGTTATTGTCTCCCCCATCAAGAAGGAAAGTAGTACCATGACAGCACATCAGGCCTTGAGGCACCCCCTCTGTCACCTCTTGCCATTATGACCTGCCATACCTCAGCCTGAGTGGAGTTCCTCTTTTTTTGTGCTCCCACAGTACCCGACTTTAACTCACACAGTGTTGTAGTGCACTTGTTTCTGTGTCTCTCTCTGCTTTGCTAGACCATCCGCTCTCTGAAATCAAGGACTATCTCTTGCTGTGGTATTTCCAGAGCACAGCACAATGTCCAGTCCACAGTCCCATAACTATTTGAAGAAGAACTTCCTTACTTCTATGCATCCAATCCTACTTTGAGGCTGTCGTTGATATCATTTATTGGATGCTCTATGCATCAAGCACCATGATCTGCCCTGGAAATACCACTATGAAGGAAACGAGTTTCCAAGTGCCGCTCAGGCGTGCAATATGGCAGACAAAAGGCCTCTGGCTGCTGTCTCCTGCTGTGCCCTTTTGAAGCAGCAGGTGCCAGGTGTTTGCCTGGGAAGTGAATATGATCCCATGAGTATGGCAACCCTATTGGTTCTCACCCCAGTCTCATCTTTGCAGTTGTTCCTTTGGACTATCTGTAGATCTCCTCCCATGGTTATTAATGACAAAGCCATGTTGACAATTTTTATGGTATTTTTGCCATAATGATATTAATTGTGTTCTACTGATACTAATTTGGTCGGATAAAAAACTTTCACATCCTGCAAGGTCTGGGACAGTTCCCTGCTGTTAAGAGGCATCTCACATCCTGCTGGGTTCCCAGTATCCCACCAAAACTTCATGTAGGTGAACTCTGTTCTGTTTCACATGTAAACACAAACTATTTCTTGGAAGCCTTAAAAAAAATGAAATTTCCAGGAATTAGGCTATCATTTAAATTGAGGGAAGATGATTTGTTTACCAAGAACTAAGCATCACTTGAGACATCATGTCACCAAGAACAGTGTCCCATATAGTGTTCAGATCACCAAGACAGCTGGCCTGTGGCAGACCACATTTGTATCCTCTGCTTTCAGAGAGGTTACTGAGTAGTCCAGCTACTCGCCTTGAGCATTATAGTTTTCTACTATGTTCTCGTTTAAGCATTGATCCATGGAAGCTCATTAATTTATTATAAGTTATTGACCAATTATTTTAAATTAGAGTAATATGTTAACTCTGTATCATGCACACTGTCACTTATTACTGTTTTTGCTTTTTGTTTTTTACTCCTTCAATAAAATAACAGTGTATACAGGGAAATTATGCTATCAGTTTATTATAAGCTAAACAGTGTCCACTAGAAAATCTATGTTGGAGTTCTAACCCCCCCCCCAGTAGCTCACGACAAAGAGTATTTATTTGGATGTAAGGTCTTTACAGAGACACATAACAGAAATAAATGAGGTCTTTGAGGTAGGACCAAAGGTAAGATGATAAGTGTCTTTTTTTTTTTTAATTTTAGCTACTTGGTATAGGGGATCACTAAGCAGGTCAGACTCATAGTGATCCTCCTGTTTCAGCCTCCCCACAGCTGGGACTACAAAGATACACCATCACACCGGTTGCAGTGGCTGGCTCAGTGCACCCGTGGCTGGATCAGTGTGGCATGTGTTACCAGTGATTAAACCTGGGTCCTTGAACTTGCCAGGCAAGTGCTTAGTCCACTGAACTATCATCCCGGTCCCTGGGTATCCTTACTTTAAAAAGAAAAAATGGACATATGAAGAGTGCATCTAGAAGCCAAGAAGAGGGAGGCTGTAATAGACTCCCCTTTAGCTCACCAAAGAAGCTGACCCTGCCCACACCCTGAGTTGGGGTTTTGGGCCTCCAGGACTACACAATACATTTCTGTCATGTTAGCCACCCAGTTTGTGGTACTTCATTATGGCAGCCCGGCAAACTACATCATTTTATTCCAAAAATGTAAGAGGGTGTGAAATATGTTACAAAAAAAAAAGAGTTGGAGTTTGATGTGGTTGAGAACAATTGTTCTTTTCAGGATTTCGAACAGAGCTGCTGAAAACAGCAATAATAATACAAAAATTAGGGTGGTTTGGCAAAGAACAACACTGTAATGGGTAATTTCAGTGTCAGAAATAATAAAACTTTTAAATATCTAGCAGAAGAAAAGAAAAGTAAACCTCTAACTCTGGAGATTTCCTGAACTTGAGAGAGACTGACCACAACCAATTAAAGTTTAAAAAGAAAGAAAGAAAACCTATTTCATACTTGAAGAAAGCTCTTTAAACTCCTCCTCACTACAGACAAATTGCTCCACTTATGTTTGCATGGACTTTTACTGATCGTGAAGCACTTTGTGTGCTTTATACTATTTAACTTTTACAACAGTCTCAAGAGGTAGGCAGAACAGCTAAAATTATCCTCATTTCACAAATGAGAAATCTAGGGCTATTAGAATGATTTTCCCAGGTTCAAATCAATTTTTGTTAACTGAAATGTATTTTTGGATGTGAGGAATGAATACCAGTGCAAATAATTTAAAAGTAATATAAAATATAAATATAAACATTTGAGAATACAGATGTAACCCAAGAAAGGAAGTCATGAGCAATTGGTCCTGGGAAGAAAGACTAGAGCCATAGTCCCCCAGACTCTTCCCCGCTTGGGGGATATGGGCGGGTGGGTGTTTATCCGTGAGGCTGCTATGAAAATGATGTCATAATCATCTGCTAAGGTGAGTCCCTAACCAAGCTGTATATTCCCAGAAGAAAGAATCTGATGGGCCAAGGTGTCTCACCTGCTTTCCACCAAGTATGGCCATGGATAGAGGTCCTATAATATCAGCAAGGTGTGTGGGGTTACAATCTTACAGGTTAGGGGTCAGTCTCTACAAAGGAACATCATCACATAGCTCAACTAGTGCCAAGTAGATGTGTGTACTCAATACTCTCTGGCCTTTCTGCACATCAAGATATATGACCAAGCAGAACAATACAGAATTCATAGGCATGAGCACACTCACTCATTCCCCAGGAGAAAGATACATCCTACCACACTCGACAGATGAGCTAGCACTCCATCCAACTCAATTACTTTCCTTCTTGAGCTCATAGATTAACTGCATTTCCCAGGCCTTCTTGGCATTCAGTGTGGCAGTTGAGCAAGTTCTAGCCAGGAGATATGAGCAGAAGCTTCGAGCACTGCATCCAGGTTTGATTCCCTCAGCCCTTCCTCTTTGACAAACTTGATGTAAATGAGTACAGTGGCCTTGGCAGTGTCTGTATATTGAACCTTGGAAAACCTCAGTGTAGAAGTATCCCTGAGTCATTTCTTAGAGGAGAAGTACTAGTCAATCAAATAGATTATGAACACATTTGGGATTTTACAAGAGCAGGAAATAAATGTCGATAATGTTTGCCCCCTGACTCACTTTTGACCTTGATTTTACAGCGATGTGTGTCATCTTAGCCAGCTTAAAGGGTGATACTTAAAGTTCACTTTTCAGAGTGCTCCCAAC